>CAOKZL010003955.1:0-57003 GCA_948472985.1 Iguana delicatissima
TGGAAAATTACAGTAGGATAGTGGAGTGGGTGTGTTTTATTTCAGAATACTGGCATTTCATGTGAATCAGGTATTACTGGAGTATTTATCCCTATACCATGCTGAATTTAGTTTTATGAATAAATAAGAAAATCTAAGATCATAGATACTCATTTCTCTGTAGTCCATATAAAATCTTCCTAGTAAAGAAGCTACCTATTACAGCTCACAGGGAAAAAAAAGCACAGAATATTGCCTTCCCTTCCTCTAGATAAAAAGAATCCAAATGAGTTTTTGGGTCAGATATATGGCTTTTGTGTGTTTGCATTGTACATGTTTTCTGCCACAGAATATATTCTCAGGGTTTGAAAAGTTACTTTTTGGACTGCCGCTCCTGGCTGAGGATTCTGAGAGTTGCTGTTCAAAATGTAGGTTTTTCCTAAATTCTGATCTTGGCTGAAATCCAACCATTTGAAAAGTGTTGTGACAAAAAAGGTGTGGATTTACCATAAAGTGAAAAGAAAACTAACATAAAACAATTTGCAATTTACTCTACATCTTCTTCTTTACAGAAAACTTTTTAAAAGCAGTGGATAAATGTGAAAGAAAGAGGAATCACAGATTATTTTGTTATTCATATACCGGAATAACTTCTAGGATGTGACATTAGCATACACACATGACACACAAAGAAAATTATAGCTTCTTAATTAGAACACAGAAAGTGTTCCTGATTCAATTAATTTACTTCTAAGCTATTATTGCCTGGTGTTGGGTATCTAGTTGAATCAATCTACTATTTCTACCATTACCCCCTTACAATCAGTTTTTAGAACGTGATGTATAGCAATAGTTACAGGGGAAAAAAACTTCAGTAACTGAGCAGCAAATAATGTTATGTTTTTATTAACTAACTGATGGATCAATGTTAAAATACTACAACTAATATTCAAAATACAATTAAAAAAATAGAAGAAAGAAAAAGAGAGTAATAGGGAAGAGAAGAAAGGAAAGAAAGAAGGAAAGTAAACATATAGCTATAAATCCTTCACCCTGTACCAAAGATTAAAAACAGGGAAAAAATATTATCTGCCATTTCGCATCCCACTAAATAACCCTACTAAAATTACTAATAATCATAACCACATATTATTACATCATCATCATTGTCTAAAAAAATCCATAAACAGTTTCAGTTTGAAAAAAATCATGAATTGGCTTATGCTTCAAAACCCACATCTTACTGGTATTTGGGGCCAACTTAGCAACCTGAACAATCCATTCTTCCATTGTCAGTGCTTCAGCCTGTTTCCAGGTTTGAGCAAACAATATTCCCACTACTGTTGTCATGTACTGAAGCAACAAATAATGCTATGTTCATCTAATAAAATCAACAGGAATTATGCTTTATGTCCTGTTACTCAACCTACAAGAGAATGATGCCCTCTCAAAAAATGCTCTATCAGAGAGGATTAAAAAACAAAGAACTGCACTGATTCCTTTTGAGAATTTGGCTACCAGTGCTCCTGGCTCCTATTCAGCAACACATATACATCAGTCTGCAGTATTTCTACAGATAATATATTGACTCTCACATGAATATTTTATATCAAGAAACAGATGCATGGACGTACATGCTAGAGGAGAGATAGGGGACAGAATTTAGCTGGTTTCATCACAGCTTGATCTGTAGAGAATATTGCCTCACTGCCTGACATGGGGTCTCAGTAAGGAGCTGAGGGACCATCAGGAACTGATTTTGTTCTCCCTTTCCATGTAATTGTTAAATGTGTTTTGAAGGTGTGTGTGCACAGGGCTAGTGACGACTCTGTTGTGTCCTCAGAAGATCAGGTCACCATGAGGAAAGGTTGAAGGTGCCTGGGAATGTTTAAAATGTAGAAGAGACAATTAAATGGTTATATATGCATTTACCATAATGTACAGAGTACTGGCAAAGGAAAAAGAGGGTGGGTTCTATTTGTTTGTTTGGGTTTTGTGCTTCAGAAGGTAAGACCTTAACTACAAAGTTCAAACTGGAGATTATTAAGAATTTCCTATGGTAAAGGCCATGTAACAGCAAGAGGCTTCCTCAGAAGAGAAGGTGGATTAGATTGTCATTCATGAAGGGTATAGTCAACAGAGAGTATATAGCGATTTATCATGGAAGATGAACAATGGATTACATAATCCCAAGTACTATTTATTGTATTCTCTGTTGTATTAAAGGGATTGTATTCCTGATTGTATTAAAGGGATTATCATACAAAAAGTTATGGTTATTGTTAAAAATGCAATCTTCAGAGAATAAAACTTTAAAAAAACAAATAAGAAAGGCAAAAGGTAAAAGTCAATTGAAGCAGTGCACTATTAATAGCCCTTACAGACAATTTCAAAATGCACATGGGGGTGCATTACATTTGCTGAATGATGGTAAATAAAGGAGCACCTACTTGCTCCACATGCAGTACTGTGTGGCAAAACACACTGACCCATGTTAGAACCTGTGTGGAAAGGGCCTAACTGGGCAATGCATTTTACAGGAACAGAATACGAAATAATATAATGCTGTTTCTTATAAACAGGTTGTCAGGAGTTTTTTCAGTTATGGGTCCCATGAGGGTCATACCCAGACCTGGAAATACTGTTGCTCTTTTATAAATGTCTAGCATTAAAAAAATCTGATTAGTCAGACTCATCAGGATGAATAATATTATTTGCAATGGAGTGCGTAGAGAATGGAGTGGGTGAAGAGAGAAATACAAATAAACTCAACTTAATTTGTTTGGACTATAAGCCTGATAAAGTTGGCATTTTTATAGACCAAGTGGCTTCTGAATCATGCGAGTGTCCTGTATCTGACTCTTATTTTAAAAAAGTGCATTTCCATGTATGGTGATTGTACTAATGGGACAAATTGGTGCAAGAATATGAATTGTTCACAGATACTTGTGCAGTTGGCTATATGTTTTAAAAGAGTTGCATTACTGTGTATAAGAGAGTGTACTTGTTTAAATATTCTGCCAGAGGACTAGACAATGAAATTAATTTAAACAGTTTAAAACAATTTAAAGAAAAATGAAACTTCTAAGATAATTTACATTTTAAAACCATGTCAAAAATTTTTTGAAAACACTAAAACACTTAAAACTATGCACACATACAAAAACTGGATAAAATGAAAATCAATTTAAACAATTAAAACCATTTAAAATGTGAAATAAGGAAAAGATAATTTACAGTCTAATTTACAGTCTAAAGGGATATTTAAACATGTAACTTTTTTAGAAAAAGTTAAAACACTTAAAACTACGTAGATGTAAACTGGGGTAAAATATTAGACCCAACAACTTTAAGAAAAAGTCCACGTTTAGCAAAAATATAAGACTGATTTTCCTACTAAGCTGCTATAATGAATCCACTTCTAAGAGAAACAGGATGGACTTTAATGGTGATGCTTTGCTTCTGTATTTGCAATCATCCCAACTGGTTTGAACTTAAACAAATGAACTCCTTGATGATTCCTTGACTATGGATGAGTATTTATTTATTTATACATATTAAACAGAAGCAATCAGTTCTCCTGTCAGTTTTTGGAATGATATCTTAACTTGAAGGCTAGTAAAATAAATGTGTGTATATGCTTGATATTAATATATTTGTGCAGGAATGCTGTTAGGTCTGGATCTGTATTCTGTAACATTTTATAAAGTTGTATCACTTCCAATAAAAGTTTTTAAAAGATCTTGGCCATCAACACCATGGCATTTCAAGCATCAAAGTATGGTACAATTGTAGCAGAATGCTCTACTGCATGACACTACATTTTGCCCTATCTGTCCTGAAGGTTCTGCCATGCGGACCTCATCCTGGACAGATGATTCACAACATAGGAGAGTAAATATTATCAAAATGCTGCTGCTGCTTTTGTGTGCCTTCAGTTTGACTCCAGCTTATGCCTCACCACAGGGTTTGTGGCTCTCAGAAAAGGTTTGTCATTGCCTGAGAGGTACCACTCTGCCAAGGTCATCCAGCAGCATTTCATCTCAGCTATTCAAACCCGGAAGTTTCTCTGCAGTCCTAGTCGAGCATTCATACCACTACATCACGCTGGCTGTCAAAGATTTTGAAAGGTTATTCTCAATCAGACTCTGTTTACAAGCCAGGCAGCATTTTAATTCAGCCACCCATCCAACAGAGGCTTGAGAATCCAAATAGAATTTGCAGAAACTTAGTTATAATCTCATTACTAGTCAGGATCCTTTCACTTTGGGCTTTGGACCTTGGCAATCATTGCTCACTAAGTTCTGCAATTTAACTGTGGTCTCAGCATCACACCAGTGGGACTACCCTGCTGACCTGCATAGACATTGCGCTCAGCTGTTGTCACTTCAAAGGTCAACCCCAGCCATGCTGCTTACACCAGGGCAGAATGCTTTACAGAGCATTAATCTCCTATTTACTCAGCGTCTGGATGTTTTTGCATTTTGATTGAAAAGATTAAACTAACCTATAATAATTAGCATGGCAGAGACTGGACAAGACCCAAAGAAAAGCAGAAAAATGATATATGACCAAATAAATTTTACTTACTTCTGAAGTGGCAAGATCAAACACTGCCTTGTTGTGGCCTTCTCACAAAGGCAATAGCATTGCATGAAACATCATTGCACATTTGTCTTTAAGGGAAAACAGCATAATTGTGGGGAAGCCAGACAGACTTATGTAATCAGATCACTGAGAATTGCTGTATTCATTTTAGTTACACACACAATGGACCTTGTAAAATCATGCCTGAAGAGTCCTGTGCTAGTTGGTTTCCAGCAAAAGTCAGCCACACATAGCACCATCTTGGCTGGCCTTTCTGACGTCAGTCATTTTCCACACGGGGTAGTCATCCAGCGGATCCCAGCGTCAGGTGGCACGGAGACTTCCAGACCTCAGAATGCCTAGTTCGTCTTTAATTTTTCAGTTCCACATCTCACGCTCAGAAACGTCTCCCAACTGTGCTTGCACATGCTTTTTAAAAACCGGGAAAAAGTGTTTCTTTTCCTCCTGAGCTGCGCAATCACATGCTTGCCCCACTTGTGTGGAAGCGAAAGATCGCGGATCCCCCTGAAGGAACGGGGGGCGGGCCATGGGCGTGACAGGTTCGGCAGTTGGCCCGCCCCACAAAGAGCTGGACGGCGCCATTTTTTAATCCTCGCTAGTGAGAGCCCACAGCAGGAAGAAAAAGCATTGCAGGTACGCTAAATTGGACCATTCTATGTCCATCTTAAAATCGCCTTTTGATGTTTCGGGAGTTGAGCTTCAGGGACTGTGGATTTAATGCTTTCATCTGGAGTGGGCTATTCGGGGTGGGGTGGGGGATTTGGAAAGTCGCTTCCCTAGTGACACCGCATTTCACAACCCACCACAACCCACTGGATGTGTGAGCCGGGGGGAAAAGGGGGGGCCCCGGGGGAGCGGTGGGGGGGGGGGGCCCCCCGCGGCCTGTAAAGGGCACTGGAGGGAAAAAGGCAGCATGGTGGCCGCCAAGTTCCTGCGGCTGGGATTTTTGGCCTTCACTTTAAAAGAAGTGCTGCGGGGATATCAATTACAGGTTTGGTAAATTGGGTTTATTTCTTTAAAACCCCCCCCCCCCCATTTTTGGGATAAAAACCCGAAAGATCCACAGCCACGGGAAGTTTCATTGGGGGTCTGGAACCAGGGCTGTGGATTCTTCCGCGGTGGCATATTGGAGGGTGATTTTTGGAAATCTCCTCTTTATCAATACCGTCATTTCACAACCCGCCATAAACCGGGATGTGTGAGCCAGGGGGCAAGGGGGGCCACAGAAAGCCTCGCCGTCATAGGAATTAATGTTGCCTTCACGTTGGCGTGGGCCACCATACTGTCCCCGGAAATGCCCAAAAATAGGGCCATTGTCCTGCATTGGCAGAATGGACAAAATGTGTGTGGTGGGGGGCCCCGCCCCACATCCCTTGCTCCAACAAAACTAGAGCCTGATTGGTGGGCGGTTGGTGGGGGCCATGACAGAACGGCCCACAGATGGGGAGGAGGGGTGGGGTTTTCAGAGGATGATTGCTTTGTGTCAAGCTCCCCAAAACCCACGATTTCCTCACAGGTGAGTCTGGGGCCCCCTTCGAGGCTGAGAGAGGGATCACACAAGGAACACTCCGTAGCGAAAAAAACCCCCACCTTCCAGTTCTCCAAGCCCAGCCCAACTGGTCGCGGGGTTCTCTTTTTTTAAAAGAAGCAGTTGCTTCAAGTACTACAGGTATAGGTCATAAGTGATGCGTTTCTATGGATTTCAGTGGTGTCTCCCATCCAAGTTTATCCCCCCAACACACCCTGCTAGCATCCTTTGGTTAGTATGGGATTTGGGGCCTGTTCACACGATCTTTAGTGCTTTCCACACTGTGGTATGTATCACGGGAATTTCCCGGTCAAACTGTAGACTGCTTCCAAGGGTGAACTTTGGGTTTTATGCAACCATTGAAGACAAGTTACAGGAACGCTTGGAGAATATATTTTATTAAATAACAAGATAAAATTGTCAGCCAACAGAACAGAAAAAAAGCAAAGAAAGTGAAAAGATTATAGAGGTTTCCTTTTTCCCCATCTGTGACTTTTTTTTTGTATCTTCCTTATTTCTGCTAAATTATCAGGCGGATGACACCTTGAGAAGGCTGTAAAACTATCTGTGAGTGGAGAGCAGAATAGGAAAGCCGTGCTACACGCCCCCGCTGAAGCACCGTAGCCAACCTTCCATCATGGCCACCCATGTTGCTAACTTACACACTGTCCAGCGTGGTCATCCCCGCCATCAAAGAATCCGCAGGGGCCTCAGCTCTGGGGGGGATGGACCTGAAAAGATGACATTGGCGACTATCCACTCCTTGGAGGCTCCGGTGCCACCTTCCGCGGAATTATTGATACTTACCAGCTGTACATTAGGATGGGCAGGAATGTCTTCTGGACATTCCTGTGTCCCCACTGCGGACAGTGCGCCAACTGCAAGGAAGAAAACTGTTCAACATCCCGTCAGGGATTATCTTTGCATTTTCTCCCAAATAGGTGGTTACTTACCTTCAGCTGTGTTCTCTTCCCGTGGCACATCAATCACCAATCGCGACCGAGGAGGACAGCTCCTGCTTGTGCGCCTGTGGCTGAAGAAAAAGCCTAAAGAATGCACCCCCGGAACAGATCAACTTCCTAGCTGTGGGAAAAAAGTTTTCATGCCAAAGTGTTTTCACATGTTTTACCTATATCTTCCCCAGACCTCCACCCATTTACTCTCCCCCCCGGCCCCCAGGTGTCACCCAGCAGGATTGTTTCTGGCTCTGGAGAACAGGAAACAGCAGCTCCCCAACCTTTGCAAAAAAGCGGACAGACCATTCGTAAAACACACTGTTCCCCACGTGTTTGCATACGCAGGGACAGGGCTGGAAATTTCTCCATTACAACTGGCTCTTGCCTTCCCTTTCTGGGGTCCCGGGCGACATGAAGTGGTTCCACGGTGTCTGGGCACCTGGGAAGATATGCCCTGTTGTGCCGCTGTGCTTACATAATGGGGGAACCAGGATGCACTGTTCGATTTGACCATCACTTGTTCATTGGGAGGGGGATGTTGTCAAGGCTACTCCTACGCCACCAGGAGGAGGGGCGCCGCACATTCACTGCAAGCAGGCCCCCGCCACGGTGGGTGGCCATTAAAGCGTTCATAGTCGTAGAACGCCGCCTTACTTTGAATTTTGAGTTGACCTGCTCTGGCTGTTCCGCTCCAACCCCCTGCCGTGACAACCCCCTTGAATAGTCTCATAGAATTCCCTATTGGGGGCATTTGTACTATGAGTAGGCACTCCCACCTCCTGCATCCACCATAGCCAGCATCTCCCTGGTTTCAAAATCATCCCAGGTACCCTCACGCTCCATCTCTCTCTCTCTCTCTCTCTTACATAATCCACACCTGGGTTTACACTCCTATCTATTTATCTTATTATCTATCCTCTATTCTACCTATCTATCTATGATCATCTATCCTCTATGACCTAGCACACTGATTATCCATCTTATTCTATCTATCTATCCTTTTATTACCCTGCTGTCCCTTTAGGTAGATAGAGGATAGATAGCTAGATAGCTAGATAGGTAGATAGAGGATAATAGAGACAGAGATAGATGGATAGATAGATATTATAGGTAGATAGAGGATAGATAGATAGATAGATAGATAGGTAGATAGAGGATAGATAGATAGATAAATAGATAGGAGTGTAAAGGTAGATATAGATATATATATAGAGAGAGAGAGAGAGAGAGAGAGAGAGATGGAGCGTGAGGGTGCCCTCTGGATGATTTTGAAACCAGGGAGATGCTGGCTATGGTCGAGTGGTGCGGAGGGGTCAATGTACTACTTCGTAGTACAAATGCCCCCAATAGGGAATTCTATGAGACTATTGCAAGGGGGTTGTCACGGCAGGGGTTTGACAGGACGCCAGAGCAGGTCAACTCAAAATTCAAAGCCATTAAGGCGGCGTTCTACGACTGCATGGAACGCTTTAATGGCCACCCACCCCATGCAGCCAAGCCTCCCTACTTTGGCACCATGCTGCGGCTGGCAAGTCTGCCGGGCGCCCCTCCTGGCGTGGCTGCAGAAGAGGACGTGAGTAGCCTTGACAACCATCCCCCTCCCAATGAACAAGTGATGGTCAATCAAACAGTGGGGGGTTCCTGGTTCCCCCCATTATGTAAGCACACACTGACAACAGCATGTGCCACTTCCCAGGTGCCAGACGCCGTGCGACCAGGCAAGATTTTGATGTCGCCGGGACCCCAGAAAGGGAAGGCAAGTGCAATACCTCCAGTTGTAATGAAATTTCCAGCCCTGTCCCTGCGTATGCAAACACGTGGGGAACAGGTGTGTTTTACGAATGGTCTGTCCGCTGTTTTGCAAGGTTAAGAGCTTTGCTGTTTCCTGTTTCTCCAGAGCCAGAAACAATCCTGCTGGGTGACACCTCGGGCCCCGGGGAGGAAAGTGATGGTGGAGGTGCTGGGGAAGATATAGGTAAAACATGTGCAACAGCTTTGGCATGAAAACTTTATTCACAGCTAGGAAGTTGATCTGTTTCCGGGGTAACATCTGTTTCCCGCTTATTTCTATTTCAGCCACAGGCGCACAAGCAGAGAGCCCCGCTTGTTCCTCCTCCGGTCACGGCGATCTGGTGATTGATGTGCCACGGGAAGAGGAACAAGCAGCTGAAGGTACAGTAACCACCTATTTGGGAGAAAATGCAGAGATTAGATGCCCAATTGTTGACAGGGATGTTGAACAATTTTCTTCCTTTCGCAGTTGGCGCACTGTCCGCAGTGGAGGACGACAGGAATGTCCAGAAGACATTCCTGGCCCATCCTCATGTACAGCTGGTAAGTATCAATAAATTATTCCGCGGAAGGTGGCACACACGGAGGCCCACTCCAAGGAGTGGATAGTCGCCAATGTCATCTTTCTTCCCAGGTCCATCTCCCCAGGAGCTGAGGTCCCTTGCGGATTCTTTGATGGGCGGGGATCACCCACGCTGGAAAGGAAAACAGCGAAGATGTGTAAGTTAGCAACATGGGTGGCCATGATGGAAGGTTGGCTACGGTGCTTTGAGCGAGCGGTGCCTACACGGCATCCTAATATCTGCTCTCCCACTCACAGATGAGTCTGCACAGAGAAGCCTTCTCAAGGTGTCATCCGCCCTTGATAATTCGTACGCAGAAATAAGGAAGGATTACGGGACCTGAAGTCACAGATGAGGAGGGGCAACCTCCTATAATCTTTTGCAACCTTTCTTTGCTGGTTTTCTGTTCTGTTGGCTGACAATTTTATCTTGTTATTTAATAAAATATATTTCTCCAAGCGTTCCTGTAACTTGTCTTCAATGGTTGCATATAACCAGTTCACCCTTGGAAGCAGTCTACAGTTTGACCAGGATCCGCCCGTCGTAGCAAGGCATCACCATACCACACAGGTGTGGAAAGCACTTAAAGATCGGTTAACAAGCCCCAAATCCCATACTAACCTAGGATGCTAAGCAGGGTGTGTTAGGATTTAAACTTGGATGGGAGACACCACTGAAATCCATGGTTTGAAGGAACGCGCATACAGCTTATGACCTATACCTGCTAGTACTTGAAGCAACTGCTTCTTTTGAAAGAGAAGCCAGGCGACCAGTTTGGGCTGCAGGCTTTTTGGAGAACTGGAAGGTGGAGGTTTTTCGCTATGGAGTGTTCCTTGTGTGATCCCTCTCTCAGCCTCGAAGGACGGGCCACCAGGACTTCACCTGTGAGGAAATCGTGGGTTTTGGGGAGGCTTGTGTACACAAAGCAGATGGTCATCTTTCTGTCTGGAGCACCCCACTTAGCCCCCTCCTCCCCATCCTGTCAGACCGTGTCCCTGTCATGGCCCCCACCAACCGCCCACCAATCAGGCTCTAGTTCTGTTGGAGCAAGGGATGTCAGTCAGCCACCCCACCACACACATTTTGGTCCATTCTGCCCAATGCAGGACATGGCCCCTGTGCTGTTTTCCCTCATGTTCTGGGCATTTCCGGGGGACAGTCATGATAGCCCCACGACGCTTTTTCAACGTGAAGGCAACATTAATTCCTATGACGGCGAGGCTTTGGTGGCCCCCCTTGCCCCCTGGCTCACACATCCAGCGGTTTATGGCGGGTTGTGAAATGACGGTATTGATAGACAAGAGGAGACTTTCCAAAAATCACCCCCCTCCAATATGCCACCGCGGAAGACTCACAGCCCCCTGAAGCTTCCAGATCCCCAATGAAACTTCAGGTGGCTGTGGATCTTTCGCTTTCATCCGCGGTGGCATATTGGGGGGGGGGGTTTGAAAGAAATAAACCCAATTTACCAAACCTGTAATTGATATCCCCGCAGCACTTCTTCAAAGTGAAGGCGCCATTAATCCGAGGCTTCCCGCAGGACCCCTTGGCGGCCACCATGCTGCCCTTTCCGTCCAGTGCCCTCTTGGCAGGGCGCCGAAGGGCCCCCACCCACCGCTGCCGCGGCCCCCCTTTCCCCCCGGCTCACACATCCAGTGGGTTGTGGTGGGTTGTGAAATGGCGGTGTCACTAGGGAAGCGACTTTCCAAGAAACTCCCACCCCCACCCCGAATAGCCCACTCAGATGAAAGCATTAAATCCACAGTCCCCTGAAGCTCCAACATCCCCACGGAAACATCAAAAGCCTCCAATTTTAAGATGGACAGTAAAGAAAGTCCAATTTAGCTTACTCAATGCTTTTTCTTTTTCCTGCTGTGGGCTCTCACTAGCGAGGATTAAAAAATGGCGCCGTCCAGCTCTTTGTGGGGCGGGCCAACTGCCGAACCTGTCCACGCCCATGGCCCGCCCCCCGTTCATCTCAGGGGCGAATCAGCGCGAATCTGCGCTTCCACACAAGTGAGCAAGCATGTGATTGCGCAGCTCAGGAGGAAAGAAACACTCTTTTCGGTTTTTAAAAGCATGTGCAAGCACAGTTGGAGACGTTTCTGAGCGGATTGAGATGTGGAACTGAAAAATTAAATACGACTCAGCGGATCTCTAAAGGTATGGAAGATCTCCGTCAGATATCGCGCTACAATGCGCTAAAATGTTTTATTACCCCCGTGTGGAAAGGGCCAAAGTGAATGTAACGTCAGAAAGGCCAGCCAATCAGTGCTATGTGTGGCTGACTTTTGCTGGAAACCAACTAGCACAGGTTCTCTTCAGCATGATTTTACAAGGTCCATTATGTGTAACTAAAATGAATACAGGCAATTTCTGAGTGATCTAATTACGTAAGTTCTATCTGGCTTCCCCACGTTCTGCTGTTTTTCCCCTTAAAGACAAATGTGCAATGATGTTTCATGCAATGCTATTGCCTTTGTGAGAAGGCCACAACAAGGCAGTCTTCGTGTTCCCACTTCAGAAAGTAAGTAAAATTTATTTGGTCATATATCATTTTTATTGCTTTTCTTGGTCCCTCCAGTCTCTGCCATGCTAATTATTATAGGTTAGTTTAATCTTTTCCAATTAAGTTCAAAAAACATCCAACGTAGTTAAATAGGAGATTAATGCTCTGTAAAGCATTCTGCTGGTGGTGTAAGCAGCATGCACTGCAGAGGGTTGACCTTTGAAGTAACAACACTAAGCGCAATGCTATCAGGTCAGCAGGGTAAGTGCCACTGGTGTGATGCTGAGACCACAGTTAAATTGCAGACATGAGCAATGACTGCCAAGGTCCAAAGCCCAAAAGTAAAAGATGCTGACTAGTAATGAGATTTATAACTAAGTTTCTGATTCTTCTTGGATTCTAGAAGCCTCTGTTCAATAGGTGGCTGAATAAAATGCTGCCTGGCTTGTAAAGCAAGTCTGATTGAGAATAACCTTTCAAAAATGTTTGACAGCCAGCGTGATGTAGTGGTATGAATGCTGGACTAGGACTCCAGGGACCAGGTTTTGAATCCCCACTCAGTCATGGAATCCTACTGGATGACCTTGAGCAAGTCATAATGTCTTCAGGCAATGACAAACCTTTTCTAAATGAATATTGCCCAGCAAACCCTGTGATAAGGCCACCATAAGCTGGAGTCAAACTGAAGGCACACAAAAGCAGCAGCAGCATTTGATAATATTTACTATGGTATCCTTGTGAATCATCTGTCCAGGATGAGGTCCGCATCAGACCTTCAGAAAGCAGTAGGGACGAGAATGTTCATGTAATGCAGTAGAGCATTCTGCTACAATTGTACCATACTTTGATGCTTGAAATGCCATGGTGTTGATGGCCAAGATCTTTTAAAAACTTTTATTGGAAGTGATACAACTTTATAAAATGTTACAGGATAAAATGTACAACCTGACAGCATTCCTCAGCAAAATATGTAATACAAGCATATACACACATTTGTTTTCTTGAAGCCTTCAAGTTAAGATATCATTCCAAAAACTGACAGGAGAACTGATTGCTTCTGTTAATATGTATAAATAAATAAATACTCATCCATAGTAAAGGAATCATCAAGGAGTTCATTTGTTAAGTTGCAAACCAGTTGTGACTTGGGGGGGGCTTCTAGAAATAGTGCAAATACAGAAGCAAAGCATCCACATCAAAGTCCATCCTGTTTCTCTTAAAGCTTAAAATGGGGAGGGGGGATTCAATTAGTTATCACACTTTCAGCTGGGAATTCATCTTATATTTTTGCTAAACATGGCTTTTTTCTTAAAGTTGTTGGGTCTAATATTTTACCCAGTTTTTCATCCTACTGTCTTGATGTTTTAACTTTTTCTAAAAAAGTTACATGTTTAAATATCCCTTTAGACTGTAAATTAGACTGTAAATTATCTTTTGTTATTTCACATTTTAAATGGTTTTAAATTGCTTAAATTGATTTCAATTCCATCCAGTTTGTATGTGTGCATAGTTTTAAGTGTTTTAGTGTTTTAAAAATTTGTTACATGGTTTTAAAATGTAAATTATCTTAGAAGTTTCATTTTTTAAATTGTTTTAAACTGTTTAAATTAATTTCATTGTGTACTTCCTCTGGGATATGGCAGGATAGAAATATTTAAACAAGTACACTGTTCTATACACAGTAATGCAACTCTTTTAAAACATATAGCCGGCTGCCACGGTCTCTGTGAACAATTCATATTCTTGCACCAATTTGTCCCATTGGTACAATCACCATACATGGAAATAGCTTAAGAAAATAAGAGTCAGATACAGGACACTCGCATGACTGAGAAGCCACTTTGGTCTATAAAAATGCAGACTTTATCAGGCTTATCAGTCCAAACAAATTAAGTTCAGTTTATTTGTATTCTTCTCTTACACACTCCATTCTCTTACGCACTCCATTCCAAATAATATTATTCATCCTGATCAGTCTGATTCATGCAATTTTTTTAATGCTGAGAACATTTATAAAAGAGCAACAAGTATTCCAGGTCTGGGTATGACCATTCATGGGACCCATGACTAAAAAACTCCTGACAACCTGTTATAAGAAACAGCATTATATTATTTCGTATTTATCTGTCCTGCTGGAGTGTGCAAACTGCCCAGTTCAGCTTTCTTAGGCCCTTTCCACACAGGGTTATTAACATGGGTCAGTGTGTTTTGGCACGGAGCTGTTCTGCATGTGAGAGCGAATTAGGTCTGCTTTATTTACCATCATTCCGCATCATTCCGCATGTAATCCCGAGTTAATGCACCCCCATGTGCATTTTGAAATTGTCTGTAAGGGCTATTAATAGTGCACTATTTCATTGACTTTTACCTTTTGCCTTCTTATTTGTTTTTTTAAAGTTTTAATTCTGTGAAGAATTGCATTTTAACAATAACCATAACTTTTTGTATGATAATCCCTTTAATACAATAAGGAATACAATCCCTTTAATACAACAGAGAATACAATAAATAGTACTTGGGATTATGAGATCCATTGTTCCATCTTCCATGATAAATGGCTATATACTCTCTGTTCGTATACCCTTCATGAATGACAATCTAATCCACCCTCTTCTGAGGAAGCCTGTTTTGCTGTTACATGGCCTTTACCATCAGGAAATTCTTAATAATATTCAGTTGAACTTTGTGGTTAAGGTCTTACCTTCTGAAGCACAAAACCCCAAACAAACCAATCAACCCACCCTCTTTTTTTTCCTTGCCAGTACTATACATATCGTGATCATATATAACCATTTAATTGTCTCTTCTACATTTTAAACATTCCCAGCACCTTCAACCTTTCCTCATCGTATTTGATCTTCTGAGGACACAACAGAGTCGTCACTAGCCCTGTGCACACACACCTTCAAAACACATTTGACAATTACATGGAAAGGGAGAACAAAATCAGTTCTCCTCTGATGAGTCCCTCCAGCTTCTTACTGAGACCCATGTCCCACTCAGTTGCAGAAGAGCAGTGAGGCAATATTACTTCTACAGATCAAGCTATAATGAACCCACTTAGAGATTCTCTCCCCTATCTCTCCTCACATGTACGTAGGTGCATCACCATCTGTTCTTGATATAAAATATTCATGTGAGAGTCAATATATTATCTGAGATCTAGACTGATGTATATGTGTTGCTGAATAGGAGCCAGGAGCAGGTTTTTCAATTAAATTCTACAAAAGGAATGCATGCAGTTCTTTGTTTTTTAATCCTCTCTGATAGCATTTTTTGAGAGGGCATCATTCTGTCTCTTGTAGGTTGAGTAACAGGACATAAAGCATAATTCCTGTTGATTTTATTGATGAACATAGCATTATTTGTTGCTTCAGTACATGACAACAGTAGTGGGAATATTGTTTGCTCAAACCTGGAAACAGGCTGAAGCACTGACAATGGAAGAATGGATTGTTCAGGTTGCTAAGTTGGCCCAAATTGCCAGATTAATGTGGGTTTTGAAGCATAAGCCAATTCATGATTTTTTTCAAGACTGGAAACTGTTTATGGATTTTTTTGAGCAATAAGAAATCTAATGATGTAATAATATGTGGTTATGATTATTAGTAATTTTAGTAGGGTTATTTAGTGGGATCCGAAATGGCAGAATAATATTTTTTCCTGTTTAATTTTTCATTACAGTAAGAAGGTATAGCTATATGTCTTTTTCCTTCTTTCTTTCCTTTCTTCTCTTTTCCCTCTTTCTTTCTCTCTTTTTCTTTCTTCTATTTTTTAATTGTATTTTGAATATTAGGTTGTTAGTGTTTAACACTGATCCATCAGTTAATAAAAACATAACATTATTTGTGCTCAGTTACTGAAGTTTTTTTCCCCTGTCACTTATTGCTATACATCACGTTCTAAAAACTGATTGTAAGGGGGACATGGTTCCAACAAGTAGATTCATTCAACTAGATACCCAACACCAGGCAATAATAGCTTAGAAGTAAATTAATTGAATCAGGAACACTTTCTGTGTTCTAATTAAGAAGCTATAATTTTCTTTGTGTGTCATGTGCTATCTAATGTCGCATCCTGAAGTTATTCAGGTATATGAATCACATCAATCTGTAGATGGAATTTCCCTCTTTTTCTTTTAGCATTTATCCACTGCTTTTTAAAAAGTTTTCTGTAAAGAAGAAGAAGATGTAGAGTAAATTCCCAAATTGTTTTATGTTAGTTTTCTTTTCACTTTATGGTAAATCCACACCTTTTCTAGCAACACTTTTCAAATGGTTGTAGATTTGGGCCAAGAATCAGAGTTTAGAAAACCTACATTTTGGACGGCAACTCTCAGAATCCTTCAGCCAGTCTGGGAGCGGCAGTCCAAAAAGTAACTTTTCCAAACCCTCAGAATATATTCTGTGGCAGAAAAAAGTAACTGTACAATCCAGAAACACACAAAACAAGGCCGTATATCTGACCCAAGAAGAAACCATTTGGATTCTTTTTATCTGAGGAAGGGAAGGCAATATTCTGTGCTTTTTTTCCCTGTGAGCTGTAATAAGTATTCTTTACTAGGAAGATTTTATATGGACTACAGAGAAATGAGTATCTATGATCTTAATTTTGCTTATTTATTCATAAAACTACAGAATTAGCATGGTATAGGGATAAATACTCCAGTAATACCTGATTCACATGAAATGCCAGTCTTCTGAAATAAAACACACCCACTCACATCCTACTGTAATTTTCCAGCTCTCCTCACAAATTCTGCCACGCACAAGCTGATTTTAATCATAGTGTTGGAAGGCAAATGTGACACATTCCAGGTGTCTGGAACAGCCAACTGTCCATTACTATTCACAACAATCAGCCCATGCCAAATCTAAAGAGAGAAACATTTCCCCGCTTTCCATGACAGACCAGCATGACTCACTCCACCATTTCTACCTACAGCGTTTGTGGAAGGAGATTGTTCTAGCTATTCCTAATACTGTAAGCTTCCTTTGAAAGTTCTTGCTGAATGCCAGAAAGCAAAACCATTAATTTTCATATGAAACCATTGAAAGAGGTGTTTGGTGAACTAGTATGTCTCTCACCTGCCATGATGAAAAGGCACAGGCTGCTATAAACAAAAGTATTAGCTGGAAGGATGCTGTGTTGCACTTGGTAGCCATATACTTCCACAGAACAAATTTCAGTCTTCCCAGGACTTGTCCTGTGATGAGCTAAAGTGAGGCAGCTGCTTCAGGCAGGAGATACTAAGAGGATTCACCAGCAAGGTTCAACTCCCAACCCATGTTTGGCAACATCCTGGGAGCAGCAGAAGGCTTCCAGATAGTGAAATATCAAATCATCCCATGCCAAATTTGTTATTATCAGCCATTTGTTTAATAGTAGATCATTAAAAACAATTTTATCAGTTAAGATCCATCAGACGCAATTTAGTGTTTCTGCAAAGGGGATGGAAAAATTTTTTGCTCTCGTTGACTTTCGCGGAAATCCACCTGTAATTTTCTTCATGTTCTTGTTTAATTTGTCATCACAACTCTTTTTATTTCCTTCTCAACCTAAAATTTGCACACATTTTTATGCATTTTCCCCCTACTTTGCACATTTATTTATCCAATCCACCTAATTGACAAAATTTTTCCCCCCTACTGATTAGAACATGGTTGTATGGCTTTTTAAAATTATGTACATTCTGGCTGTTTGCATTTTAAAACAATCTCTTTGTTTTGTGCATGCTTTATTTTTATTTTTTTTACTTTTGGAAACTGCCAGTTAGTCTAAAATATATATGAACACTTGTAGCAAAGGGTGTTTCTTATTGCAACACATCCCTGGAGGTGCAAAAGTCCTATTTGTGTAACCAGGAACAAGTGTTGATCCACTTAAATAACACTCATCTACCAAATAACACCCATCTACCAAAGAATAGGCCATGACACTTATTGGTTATAGTTGCTGATAGGGTTGGCACACACTTGGGTCCAGATCCAGGCATCAACAAACTCACCTGTTAATTGACCCTTCAACCCAGCTGCTGGAAACAAAGCAACTACAGGTCAAGGATCCACAGGACAAATGCCCTGTTGTGGTCCCACTGCTGCCAGGGGGATTAGGAAAGGTGACTACCCCCAGCCCAGTCTGGCCATTTCTGCCTCACACCCCCTGAGTCCCATTCCTACCTGAGCACCAGTAATTGATGTCCTGGATCCAAGACCCATGATAAGTGCCCAACAGGGGAGGCAAGAAGGGAGTAGCAAGCCACTCCTTAAGTCTACCTATCACCAACCTACTGTAGCTGCAACCAGTGCCCTGTGAAGATGTCACTGCCTACTGTCATCCATCCTGATGTGACATCTCTCAAAGGAGATAACCCACAGAAAACCAAATCTCCCCTTGCCAAAGTCCATTGCTCCCTGCTGTCACACTGCTACCAGCCAAAGGGAATACTAAGAACCCCACAATGTGCATGCAGCTTCTTTAAGCATTGCATCGACCTTCTCTGGCCTGAAGGTCCCTCTTCACCTGAGTATCTCCTGCATACCCCTGGCAAAGTGTCCACTGTCCCATAAATCTGCTGCAGCTGATGTGATCCACCTCAAAATTCCTTGTCCTGAGAACCTTCTCACCTCAGTGGCTTCTCTTCCTGTCATTGTGCCCATGCCCTGTCATAAAGAAGTGTATGAGGATCCATCCCCATTCACAACACAGTTCTGAAAGCAAAAAGATCTTAATGTTTGTCAATGTGTGATTCCATCCGGATATGCTCTTCAAATGCCCTGGATTTCCACCTTCTTCACTTCTTGATGGTCCCCATGGGGAGACCATACTCTGCCACCTCTGTCACTGCCACTGTTATAAATGAGTGGCCACCATACTCCACTGCCAGGAGCCTCAATCATCTGAAAGTGTATCCTAAAACAGATATCATTTTAAACTGTATTTGGGGAGAAGTTTTCTGGTGATAGAAAAGGGGGCCAGCCCATGAGGCCACATTCCCATAAAATTATGTAAGAATTTTAACAAACATGGTCCTGAACCTTCCAGGCCATGTGGCCAGATAATCTCCTTGTGGCCCAATTGATTGTCCTTGGAGCACCTCACCCTGATCCTAATCAAGTGGCCATCAAAGGAGACATCCCCAACTTGCAGAGCCCATCCAGACTTGTCCTTATTTTATTTTTTTTACCTAGCCATTAATTTCCCCACCCTTAAGGCCCCAAAAATGCAGTTGCAAAAGCTGCCTTGAATAGTTCCACTTCAAACACAGAATGTCAAATCCCCAGCAACTGCCCAAAGAGCTTCTTAAGCAGCTGAAATGTGATGGGCCTTCTGCCATCAGACTTACATGGTACTGACTACTTCTACCTTCCACTATCTTCCTCACTATTACTTACTAAGGTAACTATGGGCCCCCAAATCCCCTTGCCTTGCTAAAAAAAAATGTTACCACTGGCAAGGGGAGAGAAATGATCCTTGGGGCTATTCCTTGCTCCTTCAGGAGGGCCAAGTAATGTAATGTTACTCAGAGAGATGCTATGCCTTTCTATACCCCTCCTGCCTCTTGAAGGCAAGAAACCTTCCCTCTGCCCTGATGTAGGATTGCAAACTTAAAGAGGCCACTGAAATAAGTACTCCCTCTATCACACTGCATTCCCAAGGTACCTCTGGGTCATTTGGAATTGTCATGGGCTGCTGACCCACATCTGGCTTCACTAATCAAAACCTGTCCTCCTGAAACCAAAGGAATGAACCTGCAGTTCCATTATCCAGTCCTGGATGAGCTGAGAAAATTATGTTAGCAGATAATCATATCAGCACAAACCTCCTCACCAGCTTCATGACACTCCCTGACAGAGAGGATTGCCTGTTGATCACACTCACTGTTATTTGATTGTCACACCAGAAAACACACCCTATTGTCCGTGAAGTTATCCATCCAAATGGAAACAGTTACCACTACCAGGAAGAACTCAAGAAAAGTGATGTCCAGTATTTTATTGCTTTCCTGCCAACCCTTAAACCAACCACTGGCCCAGGAAATAGACTCCAAACCTAGTGTTCCATGTTCCATGTGTATCTGCAAATCAATGTGGCTGACCTCTGTTACCCTGTGTGCTGGGGGTCCCGGGAGGGGCACCCAAATAACCAAACAACAACAAGCAAGATGGGGAAATTAACCAGAGCACTTCACTTAAGCTAACGAGAGGCAGGGTAACTTTGCGAGCATCTTGTAACCCTACGTATGCGGGGTCAGGTCAGTTAAGCAGTCAGTTTTAAAATAGCAAAAATGATGTTTTGTTAACAGACAAACAAACAGGAAAGACAACACAATCACACAGCTAGCTAAGAAATAAGAAATGAGAGTTTTCAGGGGAAATAGGTGATACAACACCTTTCTCGTAGTCCTGAAGAACTGAAGATGGTAGTGAAGAAACTCAGCGTGGTAGCTGAGGAGAGCTCGCCAGACAAAGCGGCAGCAAGGCTGGATGGAAGTCCGGAGCGATCCAAGGAAGCTCTCAGATCTTAGGGTTTTTATGGCGGAAAATATGACCGTGGGCTAGTCTGTACTTGTGAGGGAACAATGAGGTTTGGGCGAGAGACAATGTCTCCGAAAGGTCAGAATTTAACATGATTAAGTTTGAATTGACAAAGGAATGACCAGTATGCAGATGCAGCTTGCCTGGGCGGTGAAGTGCCCAGCTCGCCAGGGTGGCTGCTTGGGACAGGGGGCTCTTTGTATTAGTGTGCATCCTTAATGAAGTGTTTGTTTCGGGAGGTCTCCTAAAGCAAGATCTGGCTGTGTCTGGCTTGCTTAGGTGTAAACAGAAATGATTCAGCATTTAATAGCCATGCCTAGCTCCATGCTTGTTCGGGGGCCTCACAAACACTTGGCTGAGGGTAGCAAAATGTGGCCGAATTGTGATATCAAAATGATATCTAATGTCTACCAAAGCCAGGCCAGTTCATGGTGATAACACCACTAGTTGGGTGGGAGCATGCAACTGTATGGAAGGTCTGAGACAGACCTCACAGTATGTTCAAACTTATTCCAAGTTCTCTAGCATTTCCTTTCATTATATTCTCAGCAGACCCACTTTTGGGAATCCTTCTTGCCTGCCCAATGAAAAGAATTGGAACTTTCACCTTTGCCAACCAACACTAGCCATAGCTTGTCATTTATAAGGCCCCATCTGTCTCTCTCACTTAGGGACACTCTTTTCCTGAAGGCAATATGATCGTTCTATAGCTGCTGCATCCCCCACCAGGGCATGTGCCAAGCATATTACCTATGTGGCATGTGAGATACCAGCCACAATCTGAGTAGGCTGACTATACCACACCCATGAAGGCTGTATACCCTTCCAGCCAATTATAAAAGGAATGTTTCACTGTTTCCCCTTTTTCTTCCTTCCTGTATTTTTTTACCTAACTTTGGTGTGTGTCCTTACGCATCATCCAGTTTAAGTAGCAAGAAAACATCTGGGTAGATGGATACTAGGAAGATCTCTGTGATTGCTAACAGTGGAATAAACTCCCATTGTGCTCATCTCATTCTCTTCTTCCCATTCCTTCCTAGGACTCCTGGCTGTCTGGCTCCCTCTTTCCTGTCAGCTAATTACCCAGAATCCTTAGAACATGAGCAGCAGCCCTCCAGTAATCATTCCTCTCCTGGAATTCATCCTTTGAAGACTCACCTGAGGATCCGACACTGTCTGATTGCTTGCTAGGGGTGGAATTCATGCACCTCTTGGTCCTTCCCTTTCTCTTCTGCTTATTTGCCCTCTCTTTCTTCATTGGCTCTTCCTCTGACTCTGAAGTACTGCTGGCATTGCTGCTGCTGCTGCTACTGCTGGACAGCAAATGTGGCCTGCACCACCCCCACATCTTCTCACTGGACCTCTGGTACTGGGTCCCAGTACAGTTGTCTCTGGCACCTGTGTTTGGCAAGATAATTCCCAAGGATAAAGGCAGCAGCCTTGAACTTAGTGGGCCATCCTACCACAATAAGTGCCCAGCAGAGAAACAAGGGGGGACCCCTGAATGCAGTCTACTTTTTCTGCCTGAAGACCCCTTTTAGCTCTTATCAGGGCTGTTATGTTAAAGTGAAGCCTCTGGGAAGCTGAAGCTTCCATGCTGTTCCTGGCGCAAAGACTGTCACCACTCTCTATCTCTCCACCACCCCTCTCATGATGTCCTGTCTGTCTTTCACTGTTCAGCTCTGCTGTTCCCTAGGTCACTGCTGTGCTCCCTTGCCACTTGGCCCTGCTATTCATTTGGTTGCTGTTGTGCTCCCACATCTGTCTCTTTCAACTCTTGAAGCAAGACTGCCTGAGTATGGAAGGAGGCCAGACTTAAATACCCTCCCGCCTGACCTGAATGAAAGGCACATCTGGGTCACTCAGGTCATTGCCACCAGCCAGTGACTTGTGGGTTTAAACTCATTGACTTGTACTCCTGCTTCTCCTAGAGACTCTGTGAGCTGCACAGGTCCCTGGGAAGAAGAAGCTGGTTTGCTGACATTACAAGTGACTGCCAGCACTTTGCTCCCAGACCACAAAACACATCACATATGTGAGTCGCATGGTGTTTTTTTCATGGTGACTCTCATGATTCAGAATATGTAATTACAGCTATAGGTTAGATAAGGCCCCCTGGTGCATTTTGTGGCCCTCCAAACCCTCCTAAAGCCCCCACACCCCTCAAATATTTTGCGGGTGGGTGAGTAAAAACACTTCAAGTTGGAAAATTAATATTGGTGACACATACTGCAAGATAGGGGTGTAATTCTTCACTAGTTTTGTTCTTGAAGGAAGTAATGGGTAATTTTAGCTATTTATTTTTTACTGTCAGAAAATCTTTTAAAATTGTAGTTTTGATGGCTATTTGCAATTCAGGACTTACTGTGCAAATTTGTACATTTTTTGTGCAGGAAACAGCATTTTCTGTACTGGGAATAATATTTTTGTGCAGAAATATTATTTTCTGTATGAAAAATGGTGCTTCCTTTTTTAAAAAAGTCTGTTTGCTGCACAAAACAACTGCATAAAAATTTTGCACGGAATTTGTTGTGGTTGCTGTGTGCCTTCATTTCCGACTTATGGCAACCTTACGGTGAAACTATCATGGGGTTAAGTCCCCCAAAATACCATTTCTTGGCAAGAAACACCATTTTCATGATATTTCATCTGCAAATGCTGTTTCTTGTCCAGAACAATGCTATTTTCTGAGCAAAACAACTAAATCTGAATTTTGCATAGAATAACTATTGAACTGAAAAGATTTTCATTGGTCCAGGATTCTTCTGGATATGGTTTCTTGAAGCTTGAAAACATTTTTCAAATATACTTCCTACACTTTCCTTAAGTCCATAACAAATAACAAGTTGATCTCAGAAGCCCGAAATGAAAATTGAATGCTATTTTCATTTTCAGCTGGTTTTCAGTCAATCATGGCAGTGTAGACAGTGTAGAATGATTGACATGATTGAGTGTAGACTACCATGATAATCCATGGCCAAAAATTGGCCCTGGCATGCTCCAGAGTCACCATTCTTGATTGTGGTCAATGAAAATCCCTTCTGTTCTTTGGCTGCAATGGCTGAGAAAGCTAAATCCTTCCCAGCCACAATCCTGATTTAGAGAAAGCTAATGCCATAGTGGTCAAAGCATTCCCTATGCCCCCTGCCCCGCTCAGAAAATCCACTTTCTGCATCCATAACATCCCTGCGTCCCCAGCAAACAAAGCTTGCCTTGGCTGTCATCACTCTTCAGAAAACAACACAGGCTTCCATCTCTGGCTCCCTTCTTACTGTTTCTCCTCAGGCATTTGTTTTGCAGCCATTGCAACTTGGATCCATTGCTCATTCCCAGTACCTTGTCACCTGTGGCATTTCTAGAAAGCCACTGCCATCTTCAGGGAGAATGACATTTGGAATATGATAAGCAGAGTCTCTACTCCTGCACAATCCCTAATCTAAGGAGCCAAATTTTGATCTCAAAAAAGCATGTGTATTAGTAATATGAATGTTAATGATTCCTAAGCAGCATTTGTTTGAGTCAACGGTTTTTTCTCTGCTCCCTCACAAATGGCTCTATCCCGGCCGAACCAACTACTTAAATGAAATTGGACAATTCCGTGACTGCCTTTGTCTTGTAAGGCTTAAATTCAGCTTTATGATAGAAGACATATGTTTGTATAGATTATCAGTAATTTATATATTCTTCCATTTTGTGAGGACTCTGGTTTGAAATAACATATCTGACAAATTTTTTTTGGACTGCTTGCACTTGTGTGCAGGAGCCATCCTGTTCTTTATAATGAGCTCAAAAATCTTTTGAGTTGGCCCTGAAAAAAAATCAAAACTGGAGAGAAGGCTAAAGTATTATGTGTAGTCACTGTCACTTTATAAATTTCTAAATAAAGAAGAAATGCAAAGCCAATATTTGTATAGTAAGAATGACAGATATTTAGATTGTCATGCTTCTAGTTGTTTCACCCAGCTATATAAATAAATAAAGCAATAATAGAGGCTAATTTATCCTGGCTTTTGCCTGCAAACATGACACAAGGGAATGTTCTATAATTAATCTAAATAGTTTCACTTTAAATCAGTGTGTGCTATAGTTTGTTATTTAGAGTCCATGAAGATAGATGATACTTCTAATGTATCCAAAGCATTTTATCTCACTCTGTTCCTAACACAAATTTATTAATAACAGATATGATACAGCAAAATGAAGCATTCTTTGAATTTTAAGTTTTATTTTTGTTGGTAAAGTTATACATACTTAATTTTGGATAGGTTGGGTTCACTTATTTCTATGCTGATTGGATTCTGTGCTTCAAATCAAACATTTCTCAGTTAGATACAGATACAGAATCAGCAAGTGTAGTCACAATACAAACTTCATTTGATTCCCTACGTCTTTTCATAGAGCCTTACTTTCATTTTGCTCACTTCTCTATCTTTTTGTGTTATTCTTCTGTCCAGCCTGTAAACATCCTTTCACTTCAGTTCATATCCTCTTGCAATGTACCATGTTACGATTTACAAAAAATGATGTTGATCCTTTTCCTTTGTTCCATAGATGGCTGTGTTGCACATGACAACTAAATCCTTACACTGCACAAGTTAAATTGCGTGTGTGTGTGTGTGTGTGTGTGTATATGCTATATAGATATAGCTATTAATCAAAACCATGTTTTTTAATGTTAAGAGTTGGTAATTTCAAACTAAGTTCTTAATGAAATGGCAAAATAACAAATAGTGAGACAGCTTTTCCATGACACAATGACTGTATTTTCTGCAAATACACTCATCCCTCTACATTCATTAGGGTTAAGGGCATAGGACCCCCATGAAAGTGAAAAAAACATGAATAACTCTAGGCTCTCCCAAACCATAGTTAACACACACAAAAGTATGATCACCATACTCAACCCACCATGGATTCTTTTGAGGCATCAGGGTTCCTTCACAAGGCAGAAGTGGATGGCTGGTGGGACGTACTGCCACCTCCACTGCTGCCTAGCACCATTTTTAATATGAACTTAACAAGCCATGTTCACAGTTTCTCAGTCTCACAAGGCTTGCAATTGCTATCAAAAATGGCATCGGAAGGCAACAGAGGTGATAGCAAACAATCTGTGAATAATCAAATCCACAAAAGTGAAACCCGCAAATATGGAGGGCTGACTGTACATAATGAAAACAATTCAATTTCTGCCTACAGTTGTATTCCCTCAAGTTCACTTTGGATGTAAATTCTTTTAATGGCTCACTATGACCGCTCTTTCTGTGCTGTCTACTACTTAAGGCAGCCGATTATCAACTCGTCTTCTTCCTGGCTGGCTTATTCAGGGTAAAGACAGACAAACTAGTTTTGCTCAAAAGAGAAGTAAAAGAGGAAACATGTAAGTGCTGTTCTGTGAACTGTTGAGCAAACAGCAAAGAAAAGCTTCTCACAATGCAGTACTGTGATGTATTGTAACAGAATGAGAAACAAGGTGAATCAAGTAGGTAAAGCTGCAACATGTACACATCAGTGGACATAAAATTGTGTTGAGAAGAATTTGAGTAAATTTCTGTCCAATAAAATAACTTCTCTGGACTTGAGAATCACTGCTGTATGTAGCTTTTCTTCCACTAGGTCAGAAAACAGATATTTCTCTGAGTGGTAATGATCTCATACTAGAAGAAGGGTACCTTTGGCTCCAAGCGAATTTTATTTTTAGAGCATTTGGAAGCACCTTCACTTTATTGATACTTTCTTCTGCAGGGATGAGTTTCTGAGTACAAATAAGCAAGTTTTGAAAATTAGCAGCAGATGCCATAGCAGCAAGCTCTGAATCATGTTTATTGATTTGTGCCTAGGAAGTCACAAAGAAATCCTCCCCACACTCCTATGAGCAGTTTTGCACTTTAAAGAAAAAGTGTTTTTTTAAAAGAAAAAATTAATAAGACAGTGAATGGATGAATACATTGTACATGTATCCTTGAGGGAATGTGAAGTCAATCTGTGCAATCCCTCAGCTGAATGGAATGAGCAAGCCAATCACTATATGCTTCTGGGAATTGCAGGATCAAAAAATATGCCTTTTATAACCCTACATGAAACACAGAGGAAAGATTTCAGCTGAACCAGAGTTTATTTCCCTGGCTTCAGTGGTATAGATGCAGTGAGGAAATACCAGATCTTGAAGGGAATTGAACAAGGATGCTTTACAGCAATGCTTTAGAGAAAAGGAGGATCTGAAGTTGAATCCGAAACATATAAGGGCTGGTGAGAATAGATAAGTTGCACAGACACTTTGATTCAAAACCTGAAGCCTCAGAACTGGATTAATTTCATTTTTCACTATACTTTCAGCAAATGGGAAGTGGTAAAAGAAAAGTTTTGCTTCATTTTGAAAAGCTTTCCATAAATTCTACCAGCATGTTACTTGGGTCCAGTTATGCCACTGGAGCACTACCAGCCTTGTTAGTTGGGGATCCACAGTAAAACCATCTTTTATTATTAGAGAAATGAACTAGATGGAGATGGAGTTCTAGATCAAAGAAGAGATGATTTTCCATATGAAGCAATCTGAAGAATATATATATGGCTGCTGTATCTTGACCCCAACCATTGATTCATCAAGCCCGGTTAGGAGAGTCTACATTTCCAGTTGCTTTGCAAAGAAATAGTCAGACATGTTACCCAGTGCTGTTGTAAGAAGATTGAAACTGGTATAATCTACATGCAAGAAGTATGTTCTACAGCTAAACTGTGGTCCCTTCAGTCTGATGCCAAATCCTTATCTTCTGTCTCTTCCAGTTAGGGATATGACAAAACTTTTGCCAGTTTCTCATTTATGGCTGAAACAAGTTATCCCAACACAACAAGACAGCCTTTTCCCACAAGAAATCTTGCCTCCAAAGTGAGAGTGAGACATGAGGCACTTTTTATCATGCATTGTACAATTTTTGCCCAACATCTCTAGGGCTTCCCCACCGCCGCCATGTGACGCTAATCACACAGACACAAAACAAATACAAAAGGACAGAGCAAGTGCTCCTGGTGATGAAAATAACCCACCTGGTACTTATCCTTTTTAATCATCTGTGCAAGAAGACAGTAGTTTAAAAATGTGCACATTTTGTACATTCATATTCAAGAGACAGCCAGTGTGGTGTATAGTGGTTTGAATGTTGGACTTGGACAGTGGGAGACCCAGGTTTAAATCCTGCCTTGGTCATAGAAACCCACTGGGTGATCCTGGCCAAGTCTTCCAGCCTCAGAGGAAGACAACGACAAATTCCCTCTGAACAGATCTTGCCAAGAAAACCCCATGATAGGTTTATCTTATTGTCACCTTAACTCAGAAATAACTTGAAAGCACACAACAATAACTGACCCTTCTTCCCAATCCCTCACTCTCAAGGTAAGGAGAAAAATAACTTTGCTTTATTGTTTAGCCATGAATTACATCCCTACCTACAGCTACATAATTAAATAATTGCTTGTCTTAGCCTTAAGTGTTTCTTAATATCAGCAATATGCATAAGCATCAACAATCATGCAGTCACAAAGTAACATGAAAAAATGCATATCAATTGGTAACATGAACAAGTGGTTGGTTGGTTTGTTAATTTGTTTGTATAATGCCTTGGCCAGGTGTTATACAATATCTGTTGGATCAACTCACAGCTTTCAGCATCGCTTTGAGATCATGCATTCTGTACACTACTTGATCAGTATTCATGTCTCCATTTAGAGACTGTGCATATTGAATGAACAATGTATGAAATGCCTTTGATCAGTTCATGCTTTTCAACATGTTAATTCTGAGTTTGAATTTGCCATCCTGCAGTCCTGCAAGTCACTGGGAAAAAGCCAAACCAGGAAAAGAGACCACACCCTCAAGATGGTAACTGAAATGAGTTAAGCCTTATTACTGAGAAGAAATTTAAAAATACAGAAACAAGAGGGACTCAGTGCAAAAGCATCATAATGAACCAACCATAGTAACAATATGGAATATAAAAATAATAAAGAATGATACAAAGTAGATGTAATTCAGTAATGAAATAAAAAGGAATAATATTGGGAGGGCATGACTGAATAGATAATATTATCCAAAAATATCTTACTGAAACAACTAACTAATAATGCTATTTGAAGCATACATCACCTCCTATAACACCGAAAGAGGGGGTGTGTGTGTGTGTGTGTGTGTGTGTGTGTGTGTGTGTGTGTGTGTTCTACTAATTTCTCCTGGTCCTTATCACTTTCAAGCACTTTAACCATTTTGTAACTTTTAATGAAATAACTTTCCAGGAGAAAAATAACAACTACAATCCTGAGTAGTCAAAGAACTACATGCTTCTCCAAAATAGTCATATTTATAGAGATCAGAGATGGTACCTGACATATATGACTGAGCCTACAGGTAGAATGTGGCAGCTCTGTGCTTACCCAGGATTTTGTCCCAGAAAAGTACAAAATCCTTACAATACTGTCTCTTGATTGTTGGGTGCCTTGTTGCAGCCTTGTTCCCAAAACATTCTGTCTATGAGCACACTCCCATTTCCTTCTCTGTCTGAGGCAAGACAAGCCAATTCATCAATGTCTCAGTTGCCTCTCTGTTCATTCCTCTCCCCCTTTGTAAGTAGTAGCAGCAGCAGCAACAGAAGAAGAAGTTCCTACCCGCAGGAAGAAGTTTTGAACATGCACAGGGGGCAGACAAAGAACTGCACAGGTTCCGTGCATTCTGTCCCAGCTACTTGATGTAGGATCTCAGCCAGTATACACTGGACGCTGTGCATATCAACTCTGCAGTGTGGCTTTTGTCCATCCAATTGGCAAATAACTACAGCACATCAAGTTCTACAGTACTAAAAGATACATTCAACAGTAAGCATTCACCGTGTTTCAGTGAGGGAGAAGGAGAGCAAGAAAAGAAGAAATCTCTATTAAAAGTAGACAACCTTAGTCTTGAGAGAAAATGCGGGGAAGTACCTGGTTGCCCTGCACATTTAGTTTACTAACAGGTGGAAAAGTGGTGAATCCAGCTCTAGAAATTGATTGGAAAAACAGCCCTGGAAGTGAGAAACTTCCAGTCACTTCTTAGTTGCATTTTCTGATTATTTCCAGCCTAAAATGGTGGGTGGATGTCCTCCTGGAGAGAACTTCTTGCAGTTGATTGTTCCTTTTTGAATCAGACATACCATGGACTTATAAAAGGGTCATTCAGGGTAGGAGAATTCAAGTATAGTTCTTTACCTTCAAAGACAGCGGTGGCAGAATCAGCCAATTTCCAGACTCAGTCAATTCCACATATGTTTAGTCATGCATCTGTTATACCAGTGGTTCTCAACCTGTGGGTCCCCAGATGTTTTTGGACTTCAGCTCCCAGAAGCCCTGAGCATTGACCATAGTGGCTGGGGCTTCTGGGAGCTGAAGTCCACAAACATCTGGGGACCCACAGGTTGAGAACCACTGTGTTATACAATTTCCTTATCAGGCCACAATTTTCAATCAATCATGCACAAACATTGATAATTATTTGTGTGTACATTTCCACCAATAAAAGTAGTTTGTATGTAACTTTCTCTAATATATGTATATAACCAAATATACACGTTTAATCATGCCATTCTAAGCCAAAAACAGCATTACCAAAATTGAAGAAGCACGACCCAAAGGATAGCTGTCCTTTGATCGGTGTACTAGTGTGAATTAGGTCAAATGTATTTATAAATGCAGCCTCTTCTCCATCACTGTGACATAGGAGAAAATACTCTTCCTCATGAGAGGAATTAATCGTGGGGCAATTCGTCAACTTCTCTGTCTAAGATTAAAGTACACTGATGAGTAAATGAAGTTATCAAGGTTTCCTTGTATTGTGTGCATTATAATAATTATATGTTGTTCATTCAGACGAGAGACACATATGTTTTGCATTCATGAACTTGAAGTTTAGATTACTCCTTTAACTGTCAAAAAAATATTTATTTTTTCCAGCACGGGCAAACTGGATTTATAGAATGGAGCTCCCAGCTGCTGACTTAAGTGGCTAAACCAGTTCAGGGACATTCATATTTTCTTCCTTAGTTTATAGGCCTCTAAGCATTTGATTTTTAGGCATTCCATTATGGTCAAAGTCAGTAGTCACAAAAGCAGACCTTTTGTTTTATTTGTAGGGAAATAGGAGATCTCTCTGAACCAGGCTAAGGAGCTCTAATTCAAATGACACAGTCCTAGTTCTCACAGAGATCTACACTGAGATAAGAGTGTTTGATAACTTTGCACAAGTGTCCAGTTACAAAGCAGACTGTGAGGAATCAGAGCTGGTCAGTTTTCTGCCTGCATGCCTCCACAGAGCACCATAGATTTACCAAGACCAAAAGGCAAAGAGCAATGATCATCTAAGCACCTTGGTATGAGTCAGTCAGATAACAAACCTAAGTTTATATTTGAACATCTACTGCTTGCAAGAATTAGATTTTGTCTGATCAGATCTAATTTCTTTTAGTACTCTAGAAGCATGGAAATACAATTAAACCATTTTTATTTTGTATGTTCCTGTGCATGCAAGAAGTAAAGAACTTTACATTGTTTGCAAACTTTTCTTTAAAAAAAGTATTTTGATCTAGCAAAATATCATAATCTTTCTTGTATTCTGATATTAATATCTAGTTGTAAATGTGCTAAAATGTTCATTAATTGTGTGGTATGTTGATTATAAGCAATTGTGTTTTAGATTTTGACTGTAAATTATGCATGACATGAGTTGGCAAAGCATAGAAAACAGCCAGCAAGGGGACAGGGCTAGAAAGCTCTGGCCAGAGCTCAGAAAAGTGTTGCTGTTGTTGTTGTTTTTGGAGTACTACAGCATGGTCACTGGGTGTTTTCTGGTCTGGAAGTTGCAGTCTGGGTTTGGTCATGCACTCAGTAGAGTGAAATTCTATGAATATCCACTCAGAAGTAAATCCTGCTGAGTTTAGTGGTAATTACTCCCAAAAGTGGGTGAAGACCAAATACAGTAACAGCTCTGCGGACACCCTTTCTGAAATTTCACTTTGAATATCTTTGATCTAATGATTCTGAATCTGAGCCTGTTTCGGTGACCATTTATAGAAAAGGAAGGAAAGAAAAATGTGTACCTAACAAAGCGTGACACTATGACCTAATTCCCTTGTAACACTAAACCATAGTTTAGTGTGATTTGTGTGATCATAAAGCTTTTGTGCTCCCCAGCCTCTCCTCTACTGTGATTGCTAGGGGATTATAACAAAATTTTATTCCATTTGAAATTAATGGGTTTGAATGGTTATTTATTATGCTGGAATGAAGAACTGTTGCTAGTGCTAGTTGTAATTTAGGGGAAACTACTCAAGATTATTAAACACAATTTGAAACTGACTTGTTTCTAAAAACCACAGTTACAGTAAGTAAGTATCATTTATTGAAAATTAATATCTCTAATATCTTTTTTGCCATTAATGCTAGAGGAAGAGAAGGGAAGCACATGAGCTGAATGCTCATTGCTGTTTCTATAACGAAATTATAGTTTAGTGTCATGATCAAACACAGCTGTTCTGTCCCGACTCAAAAAATAAATCTTCCCATTACAGCAATCTTAATATATCTGTATATGAGCAATATGGTTGTCAGGTTTCAGGGTGCCAGCTGAAGTTTCAAGGAACTGTTGTACTTGGGGAGACAAATCTCAGAGTACACAGTACTAGCAAATGAGAAAGTTTGATTTGTACACACAATGTGTGTTTGATGTCTGGACACCTGTCTATATCTGGCACCCAAACTCTCTGGCTCAGTGAAAATGTATTCATATGAGTGTTTCAGTTGTCCAGCACTGGTGTACCAAAAAGCTAGGGGAAGGATTGGGAAGGCAGGCAGTGGGTGCATGCATTAGGGTCACTGTGCAATTTGGAACCGGGCAGAAAGTGGAGCACCGGCAATGTGACTTGTAAGATTTATTCTTGTGCAGGTCTGATAGCAAATGAAACAAAGGCCATTTCTGCATGGTGTTGCAGTCTGCAATGGTGATGGGGATGTAATGATAATATTCCGTGGGTTATGATTTGGCACAACATAATTGCAGTCCTATTGGCAACCTGTCCCCACCCAGCATGATCATTGGATATTCTTTTAATGGAAAAAAATTGCACAACACTCCCTTCAGCCCCAGCCATGTGGATGGGGCAGAAGCACAATCATGTGCTTCCTTCCCTAGCACAGCTTGTCATGTGCTCAGTAGGTAATGCTATGTGGGATACAACCCATTGTGGCAATGGCAGCAACTAGACTTGTCAAACCACTGTAAAATACTCTCCTTCCCTTGGTTTCAGAGAGCCATATTACTTTAATGACCATTTCTACTGTCAGCAAGAGAACAAACATGCTGTAGTGGTTTGAGTGTTCAACTACAATTCTGGAGACCAAGGTTCAAATCCGAGCTCAGACATGGAAACCCCCTGGGAGACCTTGGGCAAGTCATATACTCTCAGCCTCAGAGGATGGCAAAGGCAAACCCCTTCTGAACAAATCTTGACAAGAAAACCCCATGATAGGTTCACCTTAGGGTCATCATAAGTCTGAAACAACCTGAAGGCATACAACAACAACAACCCAGCAGCAGTTCCAGCTCTCCTCTCAATCCTTGTCTACTCCCTTCTGTGTCTCACAAAGACCTGCTACTGTGACTCACAAGAGCTCACTCTGTGACATTTCAAAGACCTGCTACTTTTCTCAATTTTTGGCCCTGAAATTGCAGGGAATGGGAAACTGCTGACCTTCAACCCTAATCAACATGCTTTAAATAAATACAGGATCCAAAGTGATAACATCTACTAACTCTTAAATTAGTTGGGTAGAAGAGGAGTATAGTCTATTAAATTCAAACTGGGAATTCTAAAAGTTGCAGCTAATAGTGCTTTGCTAGGCATTTAATCATTTTAAGTGGAGAGGTTTTACAAATGAACCAGGTCATCCCCTAGGGACTTTTTACAGGGAAGATGAAACCTAAAATTCTCCGTGTTAGGTTCTTCACATATAGTGAGTAACCTAAATGAAAATTTAATTTACCAAGGAAAATGCTTCTAGTAAGCTGATCTCAAATTCCTTCTCACATACTTTAGCTACGCTTTCACTTTCTACTTCACATTCTGTTATTCTGAAAAGGGAAGAAGAAGACTATTACTTTCAGTCAAAATTGGAGTCAAATATTCTGCTACGCCATGCTTGCCATTTTGAATAAAGAAAGAAAATTATTAAAACACACACAGAAGCTTGTATCCCAAGTCACCTTTCCAGAAGCAGTATGTCTCCTGTTCATGGAAGGTCCTTTGGTCAAGCAGATTCTTGTGTGGATGGAAAGACTCCTCTTCCTGTGCACAATCTTCAGCACTGTATAAGAGAGATTCCACAAATTTATCTAGAGCAGTGGTTCTCAACCTGTGGGTCCCCAGATGTTTGTGGACTTCAGCTCCCAGAAGCCCCAGCCACTATGGTCAATGCTCAGGGCTTCTGGGAGCTGAAGTCCAAAAAACATCTTGGGACCCACAGGTTGAGAACCACTGATCTAGAGGAATGCAAACCAGATACTGAGAGGACCTATGTGAAATAGGGAATCAGTGAAAACCACACACATGCAGCTTCCACTAGGACAGTGGTTCTCAACCTGTGGGTCCCCAGATGTTCGTGGACTTCAGCTCCCAGAAGCCCCAGCCACTATGGTCAATGCTCAGGGCTTCTGGGAGCTGAAGTCCATGAACATCTGGGGACCCACAGGTTGAAAACCACTGAACTAGGAGAATCATCCCATGTGAATATTTCTGCTAATAAGCAGCTCAGAAAACAAGTCAGTTTTCATATGAATGGTGAAAATAAATACATTGGCTTTGCATTTTTTTTAAAAAAATACTTGCACTATTTTTCTGTTGAAAAACAAACAGAAATAAATATCTACCTTTAAAAATTCAAGATGTATGTACACATATATACATATACCTAAGGAATCAGCTCAGAAGACTAGTGAGAATGCCTTATGTGAGTTTCTACCCATCTCTTAATGGTTGTTCCTACAGGTAACAAAGTCCATGGCCATTTCTGCACTACTCTGTTATAGTACTGTTATTCCACTTTCAACATCCTGTGGAATTCTGGGGTTTGTCATTTACTGAGGCCAAAGAGCTCTCTGGCTGAGAATTCTAAATGCCCCTCCCTACACAGCAGACCCCAGGATTCCATAGGATGTTGGAAGTGGAATAATAGCACCATAACTGTGTAGTGTGGAAATGGCCCATGTCTTTCGAAGTGCTTCATCTTCAGTTTGTGGCTTAAAAATATGTAGGCAAATATGATCCAATTGCCTGTTAAGGACAAATTTGAATTCTTTTTAAAAAGAAACATTTTATAGGAGCTAGAAGTTTGGAGCCATAGTAATTGGGGGAAATTATAATTTTAGCAACAGAGGATGTTGTTTGTGTCTCTGAAAACAGAGGAAGTTAGACAGGGGAAAAGAGCAATTCAAACTCTGTCAGTGCTGCAAGATAGGGTCAAAGGAACAGTCTGCTTTGCAGGCTTTAGTTACCTTGATCTGTAGGGCAGGATAACATGTTGAATACTTAGTGTCTAGCTGCAAGATAAGCTTTGTAAAAGAAACTCAGAAACAACCATGGAAGAGCCCAGTGCAGGTCAAGCCTACTGTACATAGATATATTTTTTTCCTTCTTCATCCAGATATTCAACTAATAACATCACCCCAGCACACTTTAAAAAAAAAAAAGCGGGGTCATATATTAGTGGAAATGAAATTTACCATGCTGTAAAGCAAGAGTAGGTTTTGAATTTAGTTAAAAACCTGTTTGGGAGGAGTTTAACCTTCCTCTGCAGCCAGCTTTACATGCCAGAATTTTCCTCAGTTGAGACTTGGGTCCAAATAAAGCAATAAGCAAAATTTGGTTGGAGAATGAGGGAAGAGCTTTGGGTTGTGAAGGCACCAGCATTTAGGACAAAACCCAGCCTTGGTTCTGTGAATCAATATAGTCCAAGTCTGAGATTCAGGATAGAGTGAGCTTGACGACACGAAGGATTAGATAAGCACTTCCATCTCTGTTGTGAATTTCTTCATGAGAGGAATGACAGGCTGAAAATGAGACCCCCCACTACTCTGCATGATCTGGAACTCTGCAGAATTAGGATTCCTAATTGCACGGAGTGCTTTGATGCATAGAAAGCACTCTCTTGTCACCCTCAACATGAAGATGACAAGGAAGGAGATCGGACAAGAACCCTCTCTATGCTCATGCATTTAGGTAAACTATATCCTAAACCCCTAAACAGGTGAAACTGTTCATACTCAATAACCAAATGTTCTGTAAGGCATGTATGAAGGAGGGAAGAGGGTAAAATAATTAAGAATCCAACAGCTATCAGAGAATTGATCTTTTTTCTGTCTTACCCATTTGAAAGATGTGGCCTTGTACCTTTTGAGACTGTTCCTGTTTCATCTACATTCTCTTTCAGGAACTACAACACTGCCATTTGACAAAGAAATCAGGACAATTCCCTGCAGAGTATGCAGCTGTCATCTCCAAAATGGATCTTTTTTATAAATCTCACTTAACAGTGCCACCTCTCCCAGTCTGCTAAATATCAGATTCTATGTCCCTATTCATGTATAAGATTCTTGTCTAATTTATTTTCATCATGTTTTTCGAGCTAAAAAAGCCTTCCAATTAGCTGGGGCTACCTTGCTAGATGTAAATAAGAAATTACAGCATCTTATTTGATGGTGGCACATCTGCAAATGTATCGCTGAAACAAATCATCTATGTATTAAATAATCTATTAGGCCAATTATGCTACATATGGAGAAGACAATGAACTATAATGGTTATTGTGTAAGCCAGGGAGGCAAACTGTGGTTCTCCAGACATTGTTGGAGTACAACTCCCATCAGCCCAAGCCAACATGGCCAATATTGATGAACACTGGATGGTGTAGGCCCTCATTTAAAGCCACCTTATGACCATATGATTTTTTTTTCTGTGGTTTCTGCTCTTCCAACTGCCATTGTCCACACACTTTCAAACTTACATTCAGAGTCCTAAAGCAGTAAGAGTTGAAGTATAATTCAACTAATGAAGTACTTTTGTGCCCGGAGTATTAATTAGTCAGACCTCCACGTGTTGCTGGACTGCAACTCCCAGGATTTCTCACTATTAACCCAGCTGGGTAGGACTGCTGGGATTTACAGTCTAGCAACATCTGAAGGACCACATGATTTCTGGTAATCTTTACTTTCTTTTTTAAAAGAGGAAAGCTGACTAGTTGTAGCTTAAGAATTTTGTGCAATTAGTACCAAAACCTTTGTCCTACCAATAAGTACTATTCTACATTAGGACTTAAAACCCTTGTAGAGAATACTAATTTGTTAGAAGAGTAGAAAATATGCCCATAATGTAATTCTCCTGACTACTCTAGAGTAAGCGCTTTTAAATGCAATAGGACTTACTTCCATGTAAGTATGGACAGGGATGCAAGGCTTGTTTTCTTAAGCTGGCAAAAGATAAATAATCTGTCCTGCAATATCCAGATAGCCTGGCATAAATTGAGGCAAAGGCTGGCATCCTGTTACTGAGTTATGACATCACAGCTCCAGCTTATACCATTGTAAGTCCCTTTTTTGGTCACTGTGGAGGTCAATACTCTGTAACAACTGTGCAACAAACCCAGTGTTCCCCAAAACTCACCTTTGCTGCATGCATCCTCTCCCCCTAACATAGCTGTTCCTTGATGGTTGCGAGTAGGGGGAATGACAGATAATCATCTGGTTACTGTCCTATTCCTGGACACACAGCACCTGAGACCTTGCAGGGGTCTTCAGAAAGTCTCTGGAAATTATGTTTTTTCTGTATGTATAAGCTGTAGGAAAATAGCTGAGCATTCTCTGCTACTTCCCTTGCCCAGCATTGACCAGGAAATAGTGATGAGGATGGGGTACGGTTTGGGGGTTGGATGGGAGAAATTGTGTTTGTACATTCTTATCCAGGATCTTAAGTTTAAAGTTGAAAATGAAATCCCTGGAGGTCTATCCATACAGAACTGGGAGAGGGTAGAATCACAGGGTTGGAAGAGACTGTGAGGGTCATCCAGTCCTTTCTGCAAAAAATTAATTTTAACACAAACAATCTAAGGCCACTTCCACACCTTAACCTTCTCCATTGTTATCCCAGCACAACTGAGCACAACCTGAACATCCCCCTCCACACCTGGCCAGCTGCCTGCAGAAGGGTAGTGCAAATGACATGTGCCTTCTTTCTACAATGCAGCTGGCCACTTCATGTGCTGCATTGGAAAGGAAGTGCCTAAATCATGCTTCCTCCTTTTCTGCATGGCCACCAGTGAAGGGAACATCATGAGATCGGGGACCTTTACTGGATTTTTTCTGGTAATGGAATATCCTGCGATTGTGATGGGTGGGGACATGTTGGCAGTGGGACCGCGATGACATCATCCAATAGCACAACTTGCTGACCGGCAGCAATGTGTCCCCATTGTGGGACAGCAACATTGTGTGGAAATGGCCTGATTCACAATCAAAGTAATATATATTCAGAAAAAGAAAACGAAGACAAAAACCTAAGATTAAACTAAAATATAAGCACTAAACTAAAACACTGAACACTAACTAAAACACTAAACACTAACTTACTGAAATACAAAGGAGCTCTCACCATTCCCCCACAAGCCAAACTGCAATGAAAGGGGAAAAAATATATTCTTCTACTATTATGGATCCAACTAAATAATCCTACTAGAATTGCTAGTAATCATAGCCATGGATTATTGCATCATTAGATTTCTTATTGCTCAAAATGTCCATAAAGGTTTCCAATCTTTACAAAGAAAGCAGGAGACATCTTTATGTTCTTGGGATAACAGTGGTTTTTGTTTGCTTGGTTACTAGCTGGATTTACTGTAGAAAAGATATACCTTATTCAGACTTTTTCTGCCCTTCTGTTTATTACTAAGGAACATACTGCAGAAGAACTGCAGCTTCAGTAATCTAAATTAAATGTCAGTTGTTAATGGGAATTCTATTGTCAATCAGACTTGAATTTGCTTACTATCTTTTAATATTATTAGAATCCAAATAAGGCCCCCAAGAACTTAAATTGGGATGCAATCTTATAGCTCACAACTGGGCAAATTATGGAGGTGAGGTCATGGGTTATATTGCCTCTTTACAAAGATAGGACAGGCTGTACTCTTCTGCTGCTGAATGTGCCACTATGCTACTATGTTTTGGTAGTACAGTGGCAGTTTTAAAAAGTCACATGCACTATGTTTTAAAGTGAAAATTTTCTTGTTGTGCTGCCAAAATTTAGCAGTATAATAATACATTTAGTGGCAGCAACAGTGAGAGTGCTGGAAAGAGCAGATCCCCTTCCTCCACCTCTGTCCTTCTCTGCTGTTGCACTTCAGTTGTAGAATACCCTCCCCTTTAGGGTCTGAATGGCACCAACATCACTGTCATTCCATCATGAAGCAAAGACACGGTTGTCCACTAAGCTTTGGGGGCCTAAATGATTTTGCACAAATCCTCAGGTGTACATGCTTTAAAATCATTTTAAACTATTTTAAATTTAGATAGAGGGCAGGATATAACTATTTAAATAAATAAGTATTCAAGGTATGCATCACTGTGGCCAGATCAGATAGATCCAGGAATAGGTGCAGCTGGCACACTTGCTTTAACAACGTGAACACAGTCCTGGGCATCACTACAACCTGGGCATCCAGGCTCGGGACTGAACGCAGGAGTACACCCAAACTGTGAACCTGAGATTTCAGAGGAGTATAACCCAGTCTAGCACAGGATGAATCCCTGTTTCCTCTGTCTTTTAGCTGACCAGCAGCATCTCTGTCTTGTCAAAATTAAGCTTAAATCCCATCACTGATAGGAGACACTAGCTTAGTACTGAAATGGCTTCCTTGGAATTTGATGGAAAGGAACTATAGAGAATGTTGCATACTGGTGAATCCAGATTCCAAACAACCCCTGGGTTCATTAATGGGTTAAACAGCATGGGGGACAACACGAATTCCAGAAGCACCCCACAAGTCAAAAACCAGTCTCTTACAGTGGAATTCCCCAACACTACCCTCTAAGCTTGTCCCTCCAGCATTGACCAGAGCTACTGTAGAAAATTCTCATCCCACTAAGGCCCTTTCCTCATTAGGGGGGGCCAAAACGGGGCGGCGTATGCAGGGGCGGAGATTACCTGGTAGCGTGTTGCTCCGTCCCTGCTCTGTCCCTGCGGGGAGCACAGTTTTGCCGCTCTACATGCCGCCGAATTTCAGTGGCGTTCGGCGGTGTTCCGCGGCTTCCAAAATGGCGGCCGGCTGCTTCTAGCAGCGGTCCACCAATCAGGGCAGCGCGCCAGCCGGAAGCTCGCCCCCGGGCAGATCTGCAGAGACGTGCTACTGCGTCTGCCACAGAGCAGCTCAGGCAAGTTTCATAAAAACTACTTGGGAAGGTGGTTTTTATAAAACTCGCAGCACCACCCCTGCGGCTGTGCTACAGCAGTTTGAGGTGTAGAGCCTCACCTTTTCCAAATGCGCTAGCACACGCCATGGTGAGGACGACCTCCGTGTCCGGTCGTCGCACCACGGGGTTTTACCCCCATGTGGAAATGGCCTAAGGCAACCCAGAAAAATATCATGGTTGATGGTATCAAAAGCCACTGAGAGGTCCAGCAGAACAGCTAGGGGCACTTTACCCCATCAACCTGCTGGCATAAATAAATCCATTATGGTGACCAAAACCATCCCCCTGTCATAGCCAGGCCTGAAACCAAACTGAAGTTGATCTGGATAATCCATTTTTAAACTACGAATGTGTTTTTGAATGTATTTTAGTTTATAATGTACCCACCCTCCAGCCATGGGGAGAGGTGGGTAAGAAATCATCATCCCCATCCTCCTCCTCCTCCTCCTCCTCCTCCTCCTCACCATCATCTCATTCAACTGGATTTCCACTTGCACATACACATCTTCCTTTTTAAAAAAAATACTCTGTTCATGAGCGGTAGAATGACCAGTTCTCAATCTGATGTTAAATGTATGCCTAGGTTGTGCCACTTTTACACTATGGCTGGAATCTAACATAAAATGCTGTTCTTCCACACAAAACACCTCCCTTCAAACTGAAAACTAGATGAAATAGGGTTTTGTTTTGTCTTGCTGTGTGTTTTTTTTTTTTTTTTTTTTAAAAACCCTTCTCTATATGCAAGGTTTTGGTTTGAATGAAGCAACATCAGTCATATGATCCCTCTTCCCTACAGTGTAAAGTAGTATAGTCCCAGCTTCAACAAGATATAGGCCAGGGTAATTTATCATATCAATGGGAGAGTGTTGCTTGATCAGATAGATAGATTACCTACTATTTATAATGCCAATAGTAAATTAGATGCTCCATTTTCTGCCTTGACAGGAAGGAAGTTTAGTGTTTTAATTGAAAGATTCTAATTTCCAGACAAATTTCTTTACATCTTTGTACACTATGTATATTCCTAATTGAAAGCAAATTTATTTTTTTCTTTGTTCAATCAAGTGTTTGTAAGCATGTAGAAAAGAAGTGAATAGACCAGAATATAATCAGTGTCTGCCTGTGAATTTATAGAAGGACAATGAAAAAAAAAAGTTTGTTTTATTAGTTTTGGCTTCTTTCAGATGACTAATCTAAAAAATGCCTTGGGTGGCCAATTGACATTGCCTGTAGAGTCTATATACCTCTGCAAAAGGATTATTGGCATACGTATAAAAACTGAAGCTGTATTCTCTCTGCATGCTGAAAGAAAGAGTGATTGAAAAAGAAAAATGGTCTATGTTTGCCTCTGTTCTTTCCTTGTTCTCGTATTTCTTCACACATATTATACTGCTATGAATTAAAAAGAAAAACATTTTTTTAAACAAAGATAGAAACTATGGGGCCTTCCAAATGCTGTTGGGGTGTACTTCTCAGCATGCTCCACCACTATGCTGCTAGAACTTGGGCTGCATTATTCCCACCTATGCTTTAAAACCAAATCAAGTAACATAGTAACATGTAATCCAGGACTAAGCAAAGTCCACATCTGCAAACTGCATGTGGACCCAATGCTCCCCTTTGTTCCAAAATGTCAAAAATGGGGAACACCATTTATTATCCTCTTGCAATGTCCAGAAACAGACACATGCAGCCAGTAATTTTGACCGTGATTAGAGTGACTAAGAAACATGGAGATGGAAACCGAGACTGGATGTTTGTTGTTGTTATTGTTGCTTGGAATGACTACTGGAAAAGCTAAGTGTAAGGCAATTTCCACACTAGACTGTTATAGTGCTATTATTCGACTTTCAACATCCTACGGAATCCTGGGTTTTCAGGCTCCTCCCTAAACTGCAAACCCCAGGATTCCATAGGGTGCTGAAAGTGTAATAATAGCACTATAACAGTCTAGTGTGGAAATGACCTGAGGCCCTTACCCCACCATAACTCAATATTGCGCTGTTCCATTTCAGCCCCAGCATTGCCATTTCCTTGATGCTATCGGGTTCTAACCGCCCTCTACCACACCCTTTCGACTTCAGTGGATGAGTAGTATTATTGCCAGCAGTGTTCTCACTGCATTACAGCATCATTGGGAAGTCCTTTTCCCCACCCCACAATTCATGATTAGTATTTTTCTTTTTCTTTCTTTCTTTCTTTCTTTTTTTTTTTTTTGTAAGCAATCCTAGCACAACAACAGTGTAACATCATGACAGCAGGTAGGTAGGCTATTGCATGCTTGCGCTATAACACTAAAAATATATTTAAAAAAATAAAAAATTCTGACTCAAAGGAGAAATATAAAATAAACACACAGAGGTGACAGATTTCAAACTTACCACACCATTGGAGTTGCTAAGGGAGGGACAACCTGGGAATGCCCACACCACGCCCACTCCTGCATCAGTGTTGCTATCAAGAGCTATTAAGCAATATTGAGAAACTGCACTCACACAGCTGATAGGATTGTGGTGGGAAAGGAGGCCATTACTGGATCTTTTCCAGCATTGAAAAAAGGTGCGTTTCCAATGCATGGCAATGCAAAAGCAGCTGGTTAGCAATGATATTGTGTAATAGCATAGGTCATGGACTGGGAACAGTGCATTGCTCTAGGAGTATGACAACTTTTTGTGGTAAGGGCCTGAAGCCCCACATGACTAAACTAGCCATTCTCAACCTTTGGTCTTCTACCTGTTTGTGACTTCAGCTCCCAGAACCCACCACCATTGGCCAGGCGAATGGAGGCTTCTGGGAAATGAAATCCAGAAGAACTGGGGGAGCTGACCTAGATGACACTGACCTTTCTAGTATCAAGCAGAGAAGAACCACTGAATGAATATGGTTTATGTAAGTGCTTACTGACCATTCAGCAATTGATCCAGTGGGTTTACTCCAATGGAAACTAGCAACTGGATGTAGTTCTATGAATTCAGGAACTGATGAGATAAGATAATCAGATGAGATAACTCCAGACAGTGTTATAAACTTTTATTTTATTTTACTTTTTACTATAACTTCCAGAAGGGATGTCATGTCAAGGAGAGAGCAGGCTTATTTTCCGCTGCTCCAGAGACTAGGACAAGGAGCAATGGATTCAAGCTGCAGGAATGAAGATTCCAATTCAACCTCAGGAAGCACTTCCTGACGGTCAGAGCTGTCTGGCAGTGGAATCTGCTGCCTCGGAGTGTGGTGGAGTCTCCTTCTTTGGAGGTTTTTAAGCAGAGGCTGGATGGCCATCTGTTGGGAATGCTGTGATGTGTGTTCCTGCATAAGCAAGTGGTTGGACTGAATGGCCCTTTGATCTCTTCCAACTTTGTGATTCTAGAATCCCCCAACCAGCACAACCACTGATTATATTGGCAGGGAAATTCTGAGAGTTGTCTGAAACAAAAAGTTACTTTTACCTGCCAGGGTTGTTTAACTCACTTTAGCTGCAAAAGAAAACTGCCACCACTCTGCTATTGATAAAGTAAAGGAACTTTCATTTCAGAATATTAAGCAGTATTTTGCTTATTTCACTAAAAACCTATACGTTTCATAGTATAGGATTCTTCTTGTATCAGAAATATTTTACAAATATTCCATTACACTTAATTAAGTACTTGAACCATATCATATTCTACGTCTACAACCAGAAATGTTTACAGCTAATGCTTGTAATCCTTCTTTCTAATGAAGAAATGCAAAAGAAGCATTGATTTGTCACCTTACTTACACACAGGTAGGTATAAATAGATACTTACATGTTTTTCTGTAATTCACCCAGTCTGCAATGTCTGCCTTCGGGCTGAAGTTAGCTACACACCTCATGACCCCAACATCTCACCAAATGGTTGGAGCTATCTCTTTCTTCCCCACTCCCTGTATGTTTGTGTTGTTGATCCTAACAAAGGCCCTTTTCGTACAGCATTTCTTAAGAGAAAGGGCCCCTTGAGCGTCGCGGAGATGTGAGGAACAGTCTGCACAACACACTCACATTTACTCAAGAGCGTGATGTGAACCGCTAATGTATTTTCTTATTTTCGGCTTCAAGCCGAAAATGCCGCGTGGTCACACAATGCTCAGGGGCCTGGAGAACACTGACCTGCCGTGCGCAGCCTCCTGAGCCGCACCAGTCGCGCTTCCTGCCTCAGCGCTAGCCTTCAACTCCCAGGCTGCACTGCGGTATGAAGGTGCAGGGCACAGGCGGGGCACTCGAGCGACCAGCAAGCAGCTGCGGCGACAAAGCAGCAGGGATGTGAGAGCCTCTCGAAAGAGGCTACTCGCGCGATTCCTGTGCTCCAGCACCAAGAACAGGTAAGTTGCGGAAAGGGCCATAGATATGACCCAACTGTGCTTTGTATACTTTCCTAGTATTTTAGTGGAATAGGTCTGTATAAAATTCATGATAATACTTTTTAAATGAGATAGTTCATGTACAAGTATCAAATTAACCACCTAAAATAGATCTGTGCAGGCCTGCACCATTGATAGTCCACTAAGCAAATATTATTCCACAAGGCATACATGGTACACTTCCATTTGGTGCAGAAGCCCATTTTTGTTGCCTACCGTGGAATGTAGGTCATAATATATGGACTTTGTTCAACTTAGTAGATCACAGCCAGTGATGTATTTAAGTCTTTTACTTCAAGTCTCAAGTCAAGTCTCAAGACTCTGGCTTCAAGTCTCAAGCTAAGTCTCAAGTCTGGGAGCCAACTTTATACCCCAATCCGTGTATTCCAGAATTTCTGGACAGAGTCAAATAAAGTCAGTTTTAACAATTTAAGCAGAGTCAGCCCTTCACATATATGATTTTGCCATCTGCAGCTTCGGATGTAGGGAAGAGGATCCTTTTTACTTTCCATTTCTGAAGCTGGAGGATTTTCCAGAACTGGGGAATAGGATCCTTCTTATTACCCTTACAGAAGCTTCAAAAGCTTTAGAAGGAAGTATTCTTCCTCCTCAATCCTGTTGCCTAACACATTTGCTGTTTCCCTCTGAGAAATGCACCCTGCACTCTGGGAGCAAGTCTTGTCTTCTGCTCTTAGGAAAAGTTTTAGAAGTTTCCTCCAATATGCAGCAGGGATGGGCTGCTGGGCAGACCTCAAACCCCCCTCAAGTCCATTGCCTAACCCGTTTGCTTTTCCCCTCTGAGAAATGCACCCACATTTTGGACTTGAGAAAGATCTTCACATGACCAGTAGGCAAAAAGAGATGGAAGCGTTGATCAAAGTCGTAAGGTTTCTGGGTGAATGTGTTTTTTTACTGAACCGAGGGCAGCAAGTCAGTCACTAAAAATATATAAGTCACAAGTTGAGTTGAGTCAGTGCATCATTTATTGCTGAGTCGAGTCACTGAAGCGACTTAAGTCCGACGAGTCTGAGTCAGTTGACTTGAGTCTACATCACTGGATCACACATTGCCACATTTCTTTTTTCTTCCCCTCCCTCCCTTCCTTTTATGCTGCAAGAGACTACACTGCTACTTCTTTGAAAACTGCCAGTTTAGACCTTGTTTCCATAGTGCCATCAAGGGACTACATTTTTGGTATGGCAGAACAACAGAAGAAGGCTATAGTGTTTTGTGTTATGTTCTGAACTTTTATTTAAGATTAGTCTTGGCTAATATGTATTTCCAGCTCACCACATACTGTTCTTTTATTTTGAGCTATGTTCAAAATGGATAAAATGGAAGATGGACTCTGTTGCCATTTTTTTCCCCTCATTTCCTACATCCTACAGTGCTGCAAACAATGAGAAAACTGGTCAAAGACTGGCCCTCTGATGAGCTGAAACTGGTTTCATAAATGCTATATCACTGTGTTGAACATAATGAGAAGCTAGGATGTATTTTTGAGAATGATATACAGGATACATGATGGGAAGAATCCCACAGAGGGACAGAATACTGCTTTTAGCTGAGACAAAAAGGGATACTTGAAGATAACATTGCTTTAGAAAGTTACCCCAATTAAAAAGTTGTTCTGAAAACAAGAGCTTCTCTAACTGTCCTTATCTAGCCAATCCATAAAACAGAATAATGTTTATTTTAAAATAAACATATTATGCATCTCATTATTCCATTTACTTTATGCTCATGCATTTTCTATGAAAACTTAAATTTATTTTATTTCATCTTATATTTGAATTCTTTCCAAGAAGCACTGATCATGTAATTTGCATTTCTGATTGCTTCTGAAGAAAGAAAATATCTTATGATCACTTCTACAATTGAAAATTTGGTCACTAATAGAGCTCATTTTTTTTATTTGGTACCAGGGATGACTTTTGGGGTACCAAAATGTACAATTCTGGTATTTTGACCGTTTCAAAAATAGACTCAGTAAAGAAAAAGGAGAACAAAGAGATAATGTTTTTGATCCGACAATCAATAAATACAAAAGTGTTTTTTAACTGGGATAAATTCCTAAATAAACTGAAAAGAAGACACTGGTGAAACTGCAGAAAAAAATTAAATGGTGTATGGTTTATATATATTTGAAAAGAATCTAAAGAAAAATCTTTTTCACTTGGTTTGCTTGCTTGGCTGTAGGATGTCATGGGCTCTTTCCGCAACTCATCTATTTTCGGCGCTGGGGTGCGGTGCTCACGTGAGCAGCCTCCGGAGAGAGGTTCTCGCTTCCCTGCTTCTTCAGCTCCGCATGAGCTTCCTGCTCACGCAAGAGCCCTGCCTCTTCTTTTCACAGTGCAGCCTGGGACCTTCCCAGGCAGCACTGGACTAGAAGCGTAACTGGCCCAGCTCCCGAGGCTCCGCACTCAAGGTAAGTGCGTGCAGGGCCCCGCAGCAATGCGCGAGAACACAGCATTTTTGGCTTCAAGATGAAAATGAAAAAATGCATGAGCAGTCCCTGCCGGGCCCTGGAGCATTGCGCAAATGTGAGTGCTTTGTGTGGACCGCTCCTCACATGTGCGCAAGGCTCAAGGGGCCCTTTCGCATTGAAAATGCCACGTGAAAAGGGCTGTGGTCTTGTCAAAGAAGGGAGAGAGAAGACCATATTTTACTTTTTGTTTTTCTTCTATTCTGTATTTGAGAGTCTTTGGTCCTTTTCTCACGTTACCTGTTTGCGCTGCTGGGTTGGGGTCCTCGCGCGAGAAGGCTTGGAAGGAATGCTGCCGTTTCCCTGCTGCTTTGGCTCCACAGCTCCTTCCTCCTCGCACTAGTGCCCCGCCTCTTCCATTCGCAGTGCAGCCTCAGACCTCACAGGCTACACTGAGGAGAGGAGGTGTGACGGCCCGGCTCCCAAGGCACCGCACGCCAAGTAAGTGCGCACGGGGCCCGGAAGCATTGCACGATGGCGCACCATTTTCGGCTTTAAGCTGAAAATGAAAAGGTGCATGCCTGCTCTGCGTCTGGCCCTTGTGTGTTGCATAAATGCGAGTGTGTCATGCAGACTACTCCTCACATTTACGCGATGCTCAAGGGTCCCTCTCACTTCCAAAATGCCATGCAAAAAGGGAGTTTGTTCTGTAATTCTACTCATGTGTGTAGGATCTAGGCCAAGGGATTGTTCTAAACCAATATCTTGGGGGACGGATTTGCCAATGATTCTTATTTGCCAGAATCCTATTGTTGGTGTCACCTAGAATAGATGAGCTGAATCAATGGAACTTACTTACAAATAGATTGATAATGAACAAATGATTCAGTGGGGTTACTCTTCTTAGGACTAATCCACAGGATTCAGGCCATTATCTTTAGAAAGCTTCCTATTCCTATGGTTTCTAAAGTACAGATACACATATTAGAAATTTCAAATATAGTCTTAGCATATCTTACCTACCCTTTAGCATTCTGGTAACATATACCCACAACATTTGTGTGTCGGGTAACTTTATAGCTATTTGACATTGCCTCAGTGTTACTTTATGTTTCCCTTTGTTCATCTTATTAATAAAATTAATAATATTTCATTTATGATTTTATCTTTGCCTCACACATTAAATTGCACTAAAAGTGCCTCACTTGTTAGGCTTTAATCGTCATCCTACTATTCTTTTAATAAGTAAATTGATTGTTTTCACTTTTTATGACTTCACCATTCTATTAGTTATTGCAGTAAATTTTAAACTGATGTCATTTTTGGTTTGGTTCTTCTCTAATAGTCAATCTTCATGGATACATACCTAGTGATCTTGGGCAAGTCACTATCTCTCAGCCTTAGATGAAGGCAAATGCAAACACACTCTGAACAAATCTCACCAAGAAAATCCTGTAATAGGGTTGCCACAAGTTGGAAATAGCTTGGAGACTCACAACAACTTCATAGGCTCTCTGGAACAAAATAAAATACAGGAATCCCCGACCTTTTGATGCCCCCTTGTCTGATGCTCACTTGTTCAATGTTTTCCAAATTAAAGACTGGTTCCATTAATTCAGTGGGGATTCTACTCTTTCATCAGTTCTTCTTGCCTACAAAGGCTCGCTTAGGACTGCTCATGTGCACTGCTTGAAAAGCAAGCTGAGAGGCAGAAAATGGTGCCAAGCCAGCTGACAGACTTTGCAAGCAGTGTGCAAGCAGTCAGTCTCAAGTGAACCTCCATAAGTCCTTCATGCTCCATACAGTACAATCCATGGATTCCACTTTTCAGCCAGTTCTATTTTCTGACAGTGCTTTGGTCCCTCACCTGTCAGATAAGTGGAGGAAGCCTGTAGTGGAAATAAAGAACCACTTTTTCAGGCTATTGTATTCCTGTCTAGCTCTCTTCTGTGGCTCCATACAGAAAAATCAACTTGCTAAGTTGTAAAATTTTCAATGATAGCTTTTCCTTTTTTGAAAAAAATGAAAGTGCGATGATATTGATTTTTCTACTACATGTTCTAATCTATGGTAGACACTGGGAGGTTTACAAGTGGTAATGCTTCACCATATTAACTACTTGGTTAATTGGTCATCTGTATTATCGATACAGTGAAATGAAGTGGATAAGATATTCCCCCAATACACTACACAGTTGTAACATTACGATTCCACAATACACAGTTCTACACTACACAGTTGTAACACCATGATTCCACAATAGATATCTTGTCAATGTTCTATGGAATCCTGGGATCTGCAGTTTAAGGATGAGTACTTGAAATTTTCAGTCAGAAAGCAATAGTGCCTCACCAAACTATAACCCCCAGGATTCCACAGGATGAAGCCATGGCAGTTAAAGTGGAATCATAGCATTGTAATTGTGCAGTGTGGAAAGGCCCCTGGTTAGAAGTGCCTGTTAAGAAACAACTTGCTTTCCCTGATTTAAAAAGAAAAAAGAACAAAAGAAAAGGGGGGAGGGGTGGGGAGAAAGCTAGCAGCACCTTTGAGAGTAAATGATTTATTTTAGCATGAACTTTCATGCTTGTAGCTATCTATCCATTTTTTCACATGTCCTGATGGAGTAATATTAAAGCTTTCCTTGCTTTTTCTTAATTTTTGTTAAGTTTAGGATTCATATTTGAAGTATTGCTCCTGTTTTTGAATGGCTTCAATTACTGTGAGATATTTTTAATATGAACCAAACTTGCGATGTGCTTGAGGCTTTGCAGGGTTTTTTTTTCCATGAGAAATCTTAGATGGATCTCTGAAGTCAGAGATTTCTTTACACAAAAGCAATATTCTTTGTAAAATGCCAGATGTTTTTTCTCAGAGAGAAAGAGAACGAGACCAAAGAGAGTGGGAAGTGTTTTATTTCCTTTTTTTTCAAACAACAATGGCCAATGTATACACACACACACACACACACCCTGAAGATTCTGAGAAGAGATTAACCATTTATTTTACTTTTTAAAAACTTAACGAAACAGTGACAAAATACAGCAGCAGCACATGAATAGAGAGCTTATCACTTTGTAACTACAAGAAAAAATAGTAATTAAGGGTAGAGAAGCACAATATATAACTTTTGTAAAAGCCAAGTATATTGCAAAAATAACAAAGATCATTTCTGTTGCTGAATTTTGCCAGACACTTAGGATATGAGCAAAGTCCACTGCATTAAAGATGAGCAACATTTTTATGCACAAAATGAGTATCCAGTTTTCCTTGAGGAAGCAATGTGGGGCAATATCAGCTTTGTCTGGAACAGGAATGGGGAATGTGTGGGCTGCTGGCTGCCTATGGCCTCAAGAGTGTTTTTATGTCTCCCAGGCTGCCCACTTTTCTCCAAATACCCATTAGAGGATGTGGGGGCAATTTTTCCATGTTTTTCCCCTTTCAGAGCCATGTAAGTCCCAGAAATAGGGAGCAGAAAGTGACCCATTTTATAGACAAGTAAAATGATCACTCATGAGGTAGTGAAAGTGGGAGACAGCCCAAAATATTGTGAAACTTGGCTTCCCATGCTCTTGTGGGGGTGTTGGGGGGGATAAGAAAAACGAAACAAGAATATTTGCAAGGTGGCCAAGATTGCTCTTTCTGGCCACAGTCTATTAGCCAGAGGTAGTAATCATGTAGCCCTGTAACTGAACAGCCCTAGCCAACTCAGCAAATGGTGGACAGATGATAGGAGTTTCATTCTGACAACACTTGGAAGTATACAAGATTGCTACCCCAGTTATACACTTCTACCCAGGGCAAAAAAGTCCCGTTTGATTCAGGAAAACTTGTGGGGGGGGCACATGAACATGTGCACATTTATAAATGTTCTCAAAGTAATAACTGGAATGAAAACAATTACTCATCTGCTTAGCTTTATGGGATAACTTTCTACTGCAAACACTAACATACAGCATACATTTCTCTTCTGAGTCAAATAATGTCCTCCTACATTCTTCTTCCAACTTAACTTTGTAATGAATTTGCTGTTTCTCTTGCTCAGTCTTCCTTTTGTTTCAGTATTTAGAACCCAGAAGGTATGTAAATATTCAGAAGACAATGACATTTAAATATTTTGCAGTTTAGAGCTCTATATAAAATTAAGGATGCTGAATAAAAAACATTTATGAGGCATTCCAAACTGGCAGAATGTACCACCATTCAAATACTTCACAAGCAGCTTTATTTACAGCTTCCTGAACATGGGCGTACACTGTGGTATTGCAGAAATGGATTAAAGTACAGCTTTCCTATACAACAAATCTGAAATGGTGGCTTTAGTCACAGAGCTATATGACAAGAAATATCTGAGTATAGGTGGAGGCAAAAATAAGGCTGGAAGAGCAATATTTGGTTTCCAGCGGACCATAACTCTGTTGAACGGAAGGGGCTGCAGCAACAACCAAAAACCAATTTTAAAAAATGAATTAGTAATGTCCACTGCTGTCAAAAATCCAAAGAATGCAACCAGTATAAGTAAATGGAACCACTGAAAGATGATGATGATGATGATGATTTTTAAAAAAATAGAGATTAACAGTAGAACACAAAACAAAAACTGTTGGCAATGGTGACATAGGACGTAAGTTTTAAATGCAAGGTAAATCCCTTTGTAATTATTTGTTCTATTCGATTAATCCTTTCCACATGTATCCATGGGTCAGTGGAGCACAGCTTCTTTCCTTGTTAGTTTGATTTACATAAGAGATAAATGGGAACCATGTTGCCTTGAAGGTGTTATTATCCTTCTATTCTTTTGCTCATCTTACTTGCCACATCAGTCTTTCTGATAGGGCCAAATTCCAAACCTTTTTACAGCATAAGTCTAAGCTAGGTGCTCCAGGGTTCTTTCAATGGTTGGCAATGACCTGCCTGGCTGCTAATAATAATAGAAAGGAAAGCTAATCTTTATGTATTATTAGCATATTTACCCAGTATTGCCTGGGATTTTATTTTCCCATAGGTAATACTTGTTAGAAATACCTTAGGAATTACCTTACCTTACTTTAGGAATTAGATGTGATTGAAATACACAGATTTGAGATCATGTGTCTCTAATTCCCCAAACTGCCTTGTCCAGTACCTGTAACTTTCCCCGATATTTCCCAATCCAATCTGCATTCAGAGCTATTAACATACAGAGTTTGTTTCCTGAGGGAATACACTGCCCTCCTTCTTGCTGTAGGCCTCATCTCCATAGCAACCAGCCTGAGCTCTCTGGCTGAGAATTCTAAAGGCCCCTCCCTGAACTGCCAACCCCAGGATTCCATAGAATCTTCACAGCCAGCCAATCATAGGAGGTCTTTGCCTGCCTGATTCGGACAAACAGACAAACTCACAAACAGACAAACTTTGATTTTTATATAGTAGATCTCATTTTTTTCCACTCCTACATAAATTCAGTAGTGCTAGTCCCAGATCAAGGGTAATATGGTATTCCATTATCCGGCTAATTTCTGATTGTACATCCTGACAGTCCTTGTATCTCTAGACAGTTCCACCATGTATGAAGATAGAACCCTACCAAACCACAATTCCTCAAGCATAATGAAGAATTTTTATTAGTAATTTATGCTAATTTTGCTGAAAATACCATTTTAAGCACACTTTCTCTACTACGGGCTGATACAGGTTTCATTGGACAAGATGACAAAGATTTGCTGCCATCTCTACTTCTAAAATATAACCTAGGTCCTCTTCCCATGTCACTTATAATCTAGTTATACTACTGAATTATATTCAGTGTTCAATGATAAAAGACTAATAATAATAAAAAGTCTCATTTGTAGAAGGCTATGTGATGGAGAACTGGTATTTCAACATGTAAGTCCTACAACCCATGAATAATAGAAAACTGTTTCCACATGTGGGGTGCTCTCCAAAGCAATCTCCTCCTCCATCTGAATCAAACTTTCCTTGGGAAAATTTGGTTCATTAAGGGTGCATCTGCCTGAAAGGTCTAATTGAAGAGTGCCCAGCTTTTCAGTAATCACAGACTTCTCTTCAACAGACAAGCTCTTCATTCCCCCTATTCAATTAATGTAAGTCTGCGATAAATATGTAGTTGATGGATCTTTTCTTATCAAAGCTCTCTGTGTTATATCCTGATCCACTGATTGTATCTCTTTGTCTGTATTGTTTTTTCTGACTAGAGGCAAGGGTAAATGGGGGATCTCATTGTGTATTATATCTAATATTAAAGAGACTGCCTTATTAGAGTCTATAACTTGCTGTACCAAAGGTTCTGTCTCTTCATTTACATTAATCAAATGGCCTATCAGACATCAGCCTGTTTCTTTTTCAGTGCCAAGTTCCAAAAGCTGTTAATTTTCTCAAGGCTCCAGAGCTTTCAATGTTAGCCTTTGCAGTTTGGGGCAAAGTTGTTTAAAACAAGATCTTACTCCAACTGCAGTTCTGCCCAGGAGGATCCTATTTCCAAGAAAATACCTAGGTAGTTGATCATTAGCACATGTTACTAATGCTCTAGCATTTTGGTAATCATAAAAGAGATATTCTTCTTTCTGTGTATCTGCTATATCAAAGGCATTCACATTTGCCTGATTCAGGATCTGAACACTGAAAGTTGAGTGTAAGCCCTTTTATGGACTGCTTTAACAGAGCAGAAACGTAAATGGTTGATCTTGCATCATTGATTTTACTAAGAGGCAGTTATTATATTTATATCCCACATTTTCCTCTTGAAGGAGCTCAAGACAGTATACATGCTTCCCCCGCTCCACACACCATGACTTGTACGTTATCCTAAGAAAACTGACTGGATCAAATTTGCCACTGTATATTGTGAGCTTGATGAGGTTTAACACTTGGGTTTCTTTAGTCCTAGGACTCCAATGGCTCATTAACCTTGACACAAGGGTTGGTGAATCTTTGGACATCTAGATGTTTTGGACTGTAATTCCCCATAGTTCCATGCCATTGACCATGCTAGCTTGGGCTTCTGTGAGTTGAAGTCCAGAACATCAAGAGAAAGAGAGCTATGTTTCTCCATCCATGCACTCTATCCAGGAGTCCAGGGACCATTTCTTCCAGCTCCAGCCCCCAACCCATCTCAAGGCTTCCTTTTCCAGATGAAATGGGGAATGATCAGAAGGTCCCATCCAGCTTAAAAGCGAGACTCATTCCCAATTTTTATATAGATTTTTTTGAAAAATCATTCATTTATTATTTATTTGCTAAAATAAGGGATGAGGTGAGGCACACATAGGCTGCAATCCAACATCTTCTCAGCATAGTGTAAATACCCACATGCAGAGATACACTACACCAACACTACACAACCTCTATGCAACATTGTGCCAAATGTGTCACTGATTCTGTACCACTATGCAATGTGAAGCCACAATGTGCAATACACAACTACAATATATAACATTGCTGTATGCACAACTCAACTTCCACCATTGTCAGTCAAATATGTCTGTTGTGCCATAGTATATCACTGAGAGCATGCTGGCCATTGTTTTAGAGGAGAACTGGATCCAAGAGATATGATTCTCTCACTTTTGGAAAAAATAATCCCCTCAAAGTGGATACTTTTCCTTTCTGAGGGTTCTGTGTGGCACAAAAATTACCTTGGAACTGCCTGATTCCACCTCTGTACTGCACCATAAGAGTGTCACAAAATTTGCAAATGCCATTTGCATTCAAGTTGTCATGTTTGAATCAGATAATACACTCAAGCCAGAGAGTAAAGCTGTTCTAAGATTACCAGAGGACTTGAGAGATCTCTTACAGTCCCATGATCAGATTAAACCTCCTTTTTAAAATGCAGTCAAACCCTTATTCTCTCTCCCTTCACTGAACTGAGGCCCAAAGGTGTAACAAGCAAACAATGACAATGTTAGAAACACAGCTCCTGCTCAATAAACCTGTTTCAATTTTACAATGAACAAAGAAGTAAATGGACACAGGAGGAGGAAGACAAAAACCCTAGGTATTATATCCCCTGCTTGATAAATGGGGGAAAAAATATCTGTCCAGACTAACCATAAACCAATAGTTCACTCAGTAACCTTGGCAGGAAGGGAAGGCAACCCAGAAATGAAGTAGGGATGGGGAATGGAGAGAGAGAGAGAGACATAAGAATGATGAGCTTGTCTTCTTCAAGCTTCACTTGGTTAAGCTATGTGGCATACAAATCATCAGATCCTAAAAAGTAATTAAAACTTTATATATTTAATTTGATCTCCTTCCATCTTTCCAAAATTTACTTGCAAAAAATTCTCCCTCTCTCCCTCTCTCTCTCCCTCTCCCTCTCTCTCTCACACACACAGGATAAACCAAAAAGAACTTTCAGGTGAACACCTTTGAATCTATTCTTTTGAGATACATTATATGGTGTATAGATATACTATACTTTGCATAATACAAATTATATGCATAAAAATCTGTCAGTACAAAAGAATTAATGATTTCTTTGGCATCTTCTTACAATGCCCTAAATGCAAGTTTTTATTTTAATAAAATGGATGTTCAAACATCTCTGTTACAATTATGTTGTTGAGTTCTTTCTCTCTCACATATTTTAAAAAATATTTTATCCTACTGTGTGGTCCTGGAGAGGAGGCAATATTTATCACAATCATCTATGAAATAGTAATTTTTCAAGAAATCAGAGAACAAAAACTGAAATCAATCTAAAGCCTTGGCAAATTAGGAAATTCCTGAATAGAATTCCAAAAAAACAACAAAATGGCAGTGTACTAGACCTCCCAAGGTGTGGAGCTGCACAAACTGGTGTCACAGCATAACCAAAAAAGATGCTGTTACACATCAAACAGATCTCTGATTGCAACAGAAAGTGGAACAATTTCTCAGATAACAGGTGCAAAGCAAGGATAAACAATTAGTCATCCTCCAGATGTTTTGCAGTACAACTTCCCTAATCTCTAACCATTGGCCACACTGTGTAGGTCTTACAGGCATTGCATCCCAAAACTTCTTCAGGATGACAAATTGCCTACCTGAGCTAGACAGGTGGGAGAAGGCATTCTTTGAGATTCCAAATTGTTTAGATAGGGGCTTATAGGTGATAATCAGTCCTTTGACTTGCTTCCAGAAATGAACTGATAGATAGTTCAGACTGAACAGAACTCATATGCTGTAAAAATCAAGTCCCAGACATCAGTCTGGCAGCTGCATTTTGTATCATGTGACATTTTTGAAATATGTAACGTATGTGACAAGGGTAAAATGAAGTGCAAATTTCCTGTGAAGTTTCTTCATGAAAAATTAAATCTGGTTCTGTTTGTAATGCTTCCAGAATCAAAGTCAGTAACTAGGGCAAATGCAGTTCTTCCAATTACATTGGATTAAACATTAATATAATATAATATGTGTGTGTGTGTGTGTGTATAATACATATTTATATATATAATTGGCAGGTTAAATAATGAGTAAAATATCACTTTCCATTGCACTGTGTGTTTTTATTTCTTTATTTACTCCTCCTTGTACCAGCACAACTATAAAGAATGTTTAGTAAAAAGCAGGGCTTGGAGGAATTACTGGGGGATTCTGGGAGTTGTAGTCTAAAAATGTATTTTGTCCAAACTCTGACAGAAACCATACTGGAAGAGCTAAGAACTGCAATTTGTGCACTCACATCTCCTTATGTTATTTTTTTTCCTTGTTCTATTCTTGCTCCCAGTAGGGTTAAAGCAATTCAGTGCAGGGAAAGGAATATTAGCAGAAGAGCTGTAGATTTCCTCTGCTCCCTTGAACTTTAACTTTCAAGCTTTGCTGTTCAGTTTTTGTTTCTTTGGAGTGCCTGGAAATTACCCAGTGCTTCAGTTATTGTGTGGAAGGAGAGCGCTTGGCAAGGCCTCTGTGTGTGAGAGCTCTCCCAGGTGCTGAAACCCTTTCAAAGCATTTGTGTAGTGGGGAAACTTCAAACAGAGCAAGGGCGGTAGGGCTCTCATTTCTGATGCTAAAGCTCTCTCTTCAACAGATTTGCCTTCAGAGATCAGTTTTCACTTCTTTCTGGGAAACAGCAAGTTGTGATGCTGTGCCAATCTATAACTGCAAAGTTCAGAAGCACTTTCTCAGTGGGGGACAGGCAGCCTTCACATCAGTGATTGTGTCATGAGGTGGGAAGAACCTAAAAGACCCCAGTACATGAGTCTTCAGGCAGAAAGACCCAATAC